>JAUCNO010000795.1:18294436-18308812 GCA_032353835.1 Enteromius viviparus | reverse complement strand
CATTATACAAGCTGTACACTGATTACTTTACATTCTATCAGAGTTTCATATCTTTAGCGTTGTCCCTTGAAAAGATACAATAAAATATTTACAAAAATGTGAGGGGTGTACTCACTTTTGTGAGATACTGTATATATATATGGGCGAATGGATATGATAACAGATTTTGTCTCTTGATGATTTCAGTTATTTCAAAGGTCAGCAAAAGAACAACCCACAAGGACAATGGCAAAGTTAATTAATATAGTAAACAACAGGATAAAAATTAATATTTATTTCCATGTTATTAATTATAACTAATTGTTATGTTACAGAAATTATATTATTTACGGAAAGCAGTACTCCCACTCTCTTTCCCTTACAAAAACAGGTTTTTAGCGCTTCTCTGGTGATTTTAGCAGTTAAACATTCAGCAATTTAAAAGCTATGTGACGCGTCTGACTAGAGAGGCTGTTGTTGAAGCAGATAAACTTAGTATAAGCAGAATAATTCCCTTTCGGTCAATTTAATTATTAGAACAAAATACACACCTAATGCATTTCTACAGGGAAAAGACATTTGACTAATACACAGTCTACATTTAACGGAAACAACTTTGTATAATTATTGTATAGGTCACTTTTTGCTAAAGAAATTGGTAAAAAAAAAAAAATTGTTCACTAAAAAAATAATTGCACATTAAATTAAATGAGATTTCTTTTTAAGATAAAGACTTAAACCGTATTTTCATATTAAACTAAATGTGATGTTTTCAGACATTAAACTACATGTTAATTTAATTTAAATATAAAATAGTTTACATTTTATGAAATGCAATAAGTTTTTTTTTAACTGAAGTACATTTGAATATAATTACTTTTATTGTCTCTATATAGTTAAAGTGTGCTGCTGAATGCACTGTAATCATTTATTGTAAATTAAATTGTAAATTTACCTGTATTGAGTTTCTTTGCTCTGTTGGACAAAAAAAAAAAATATAAAACATTTAAAGAATGTTGTTAACTAAACAGTTGACAGTAGTCATCGGCTTCCAGACTATGGAAGTCACATTCTACCATCGGTTTAGTTACCAGCATTCTTTAAAATATCTTCTTTTGTGTTCAACAGATGAAGAAAAAAAAAAAAACTCATACAGGTTTGGAACATTGTGAGGGTGAGTTAAAAATAAATTTGTATGCAGGAATATAATGTGCCCATCCCCTGACACAAAGTAAAAAAAAAAAGAAAAAAGAAAGTGATTGATGAAAATAAAAAAGACAAATTGTGTCTACAAGACAACACAAATCATCCTGACCTTGAGTGAGAGACGTGTCTGAAGCCCTTCGACCCTCTCTGAAACTGACTAGTGAGTGATTATGGGCACCCTGCCCCTCTGTGTTAAGCGGCTGAAGGGTGAGCTCAGGGGGCTTCATGCCGAGGAAGACTGGAGCTGTCGGGCTGGCAGGTGTAGCGCTTAATACATCCTTTAGAGCTGAATTCTCTTCAGGCAAGCTGAAATCACTTTGAGTCGAACCCATGCTGTACTCGGAGTCCATGCTGCCAAGAGACGGGTTCAGACCTGCAAACAGGAGCTTTTGTTGTAACGGAAGTTCACTCAAGAATATGTATGTAACAGTATTCAGAGCGCAAAAACTAATGCCAGAAGGCAGTTAAAACAGAGTTAGGTGAATGCATGAATCTTAGTAACTGAGAACTGATTTGCATGGTTTGCATTCCAATGTAAAACATTAATCCAAGCCTTGCTGAAGAGACATTCTAGTCCAGACATACACATAAACATTTGTTTTCCTGTGAATTCTCTGAATATGTTCCTTGCCGTACTGACTGCACTTGTTTTTGCACTTGTTATCTTCCTTATGCCTTTAGGATATTTTAGCAATATTATAGATATTATGCAAAGCACTTAGAATTTCCGTTGTTAAGGAAATGTGCTTTATAAATAAATAAATAAATAAACTTGACGTTAAGTGATGAGCAAAAATCAAAGAATCGCAAACTAAAAATTGTCCACTAAAAACATTTTAGCTAGGATGTCAAGCTGTGAAATATACAAATAATAAATGCAGACGATCATGTGTTTGAATACATTTTAACTGCATATTGTATTTTAATTATGCATATTTATTAATAATTAATTTTTTAAAAAATTATTATGATTTTAATTATGCATTATGCATATTTTAATTTTAAACAAATGGAAATGTAATAGATTAAAATTTTTACGCGGTTTATTTCGAACATGCTGTTATCATAAACCTTCTATTATCAAAGAATACAGTTCTTGTTAAAAAAAAAAATAATACAGCACAATTGTTTCAACATTGATAGCAAAAATAAATGTTTCTTGAGCAGCAAATCAGCATATTATAATAACAATGATGTGACACTGAAGACCAGAGGCTGAAATTTTTTTTATTTTATAAAATATAATAAAACATTAAACGGTTGATTTGAACTGATCAAATGAATTTATATTACAATATTACTGTTTTTTATTATATGTAACAATTTTTTTATTTTGTCAATTGATCAATTAAATGCAGTCTTGGTGAGCATAACAGACTAACAGATCAAAGATCTTACAGACCTCAAGCTTCAAGTGGTAATATATCATTAAGTCACTCTACAGTATATGAATTTTGAAGCATCTTGAGGGCAGGCAATTATAGCCTTTATCACACACATTGTGAATTGCAGTACTAACCTGTGATAGGCGACACAGCAGTTTGGTTGGTGACCTCAGACAGCGTATGCCGGCGCTGACTAAAGCGAGCTGTATGAAAGGCGGCGAGGGGCACAGCATGCTCTTCCTCTGCCTCAATACCCTCATCAATGGAAGTCTCCATAACGTTGCTAGGCAGCGAGCCACTGACTTTGCGGACAACGACTGGAGGAAGCGGGTCCAGTAAGCAGCCATCCACCTGAGATATAAATACACACACATTGTTTGCAAAACTATTTTGGGCTGAAACAGCTCAGCAGTCTTTGGGACATATTCACTTTGCTGCTTCCAGATCTGACAACCGAAATCAAAGTTGAAACTCAATGGATTTAACTATTAGACTAGATATTCCGTAACAGACAAAGAAGAAGGTTTCGAAATTTATATAATAAGATTTTTAAAGAAAAACTATTTAAGGTTGACATGAAATGCAAATCAAAAATCTTATTTTGAACTCAATCTGATATACTCGCATCACTATTCACGTAGATTTCTTTTCGCATCAGCAGCCAATGAGCTCGCTGCTCAACGTTTAAATGCTTCCGAAAGTTTCAGCATCCTTCAGAAACCCTCCACCTGTATAAATCTGCTATGCAGAAAGGCATGTTTGCTATACAGTATACTGTATACATAGAACAAATATACATCAGCAATTCTCTTCATAAATGAATGACTCAGAATCAAGGGAATTGATATTACATCTAGGATTGGACGATATGAAAGTATACACTGCATGACACCAGGAATATGTCAACTGGAAGAGATTTTTCTGTACCATAGCTAGTTTGTGTGGCTTTTCTTTTGTTTATAACATTGAAACTTGTTTCTGTAACATTCTTATACAATATAAGAGTTTCATTTGCAAGAAGAACCGTACATTGTTCATCAAAATGTTCAGCGGACAAAAGAATCTTTTAGATTATTTGCTCTTTAAAAGTATAATACAGCACAGGAGAACATGTTCTCTAAAAAGTGGTTTTGGAAACCAAAAAATGTTTTTCCCCCTAAAGGCATCACTGCAAAAACTCCCTTTTTGTAACCTTTGTTTTTAAGAGTGTAGACAATGTTACCGGTTTCATTTATGAGAAATTATGTAATGTTGATCTGCGAAATGCCCAAAGGCGACCAGCAGCTTTACTGAATTACAATAAGCCAGCTGATATAAGTTTGTGAGTGCGTGACCTCAACGTGTTTGAAGAGATCCCTAGATTGCCATCTGTTCATCTCCACAGGCGCTAAGGCTAAATGAATGACTTATCACGTCTCTCTTTCTTCATAAACAAACATTTACGTCTATTCATTTGGCAGACAGTTTAAAAACAACTCACAGTTCATTTAAGAACTGCTTTTAAAAATGTGTTTGTTCCCATGGAATTAAGCTCTTGACCCTGGTATTGCAAGCACCTACTGAACAGAAAAAGACCTGCTGGAGGGCAAATTGGTACGTATATATTGTATGACAGAGTCCCCACAGGATGAGTCAACGCTGCACGTCAATTAAAGAACAGTAGCTATGGAGATTGCCTTGTGACAGCCAAGGTAACACCTGTTATAGTCACGCTTTTCACGAGCAGAGAGAACACCCAGCACTGATCACATGAGTGGCCCATCACAGGCACATCAGGGGCATTTACAAACACAGAGTTGTTCTGTTGTGCAACAGCAGGCAGAAAACCTGACAAGCTGGCATTACTGTAACAACAAGCTGCAAATAACAAGATGTGCAGATGAAATTCAGGTTATATGTTTTCCCATGGTCAGTATTTTATATCATGGTATGTGCATATAACATAATAGTTAATTTTCCTGGAAATTCATTAAAAACTGTTTTATATTTTGGTAATAATTAATACAAATATTATGGACAATGAAATTGTCCAATTGTCAATCTTGTTTAATTATGCAACTGTAATCTCCTGTTAAATCAATTAATAAATTGCATTTGTGCAAAAACAACATCACATTATGACTTAAAAAAGACATTACATTACATAATATAAAAAAGCCAACAGGCTTATTTTCATCAAAGCCATGGCTTGATTTGCTACACTGTATCAGGTGATATTAGGGGGAGGAGTCTTCTCTTTCTAAAACAAATTTGATTGGACAAAAATCTGTGTAATACACCACAGTTCATCAAAAAAAACACACACTAGGATTTAGGTGGCCTCAAAGCCCCATAAACAACATCCCTCTCTATATTTTCACATTTCTCTGTTGCTTTATCAATTCATCACATATTCACGCAGTATCAGATGGGTAATAATACCACGGTAGTCTGTGACTGTATACACGTGGAAAACAAATTACTAATTGGAAGAAACTAATTAGAAAACTAAGTATAAAACACTCGGATAGCTACACAAACTAGCTACCACTACCATGGAACTAAAAAATCTGCCGGTTGACATATTCCTGGTGTCATGCAGTGCATGCTGTCATATTGTCCAATTCCAGATATAATATAAATTCCCTTGTCTCTGTCTGAGTCATTCATTTACGAATGAGTAGCAATAGGTGCTTGAGATTCCGCAAAGCACCAATGGTGACACCAAGCACTGAGATCATAAAGAGCATTTTTTTATTATTTAATATATACGCAGGTGTTATTTTAGGAGGCTGAAGAGCGGCTGAGATACTGCGGGTGAGTAATGAGGAAGAGATCAGGCTGACACGCAGGCAGAGGAACTTCACACGCTGCAGACAAAAGCTCTTATTGCCGTCATACAGCAGCACCAATGAGTAACGCTGCTATTTAAAACACGCAGGCAGAGCTTACGAAATATAGCCTCAAGCCCAAAAAGAGGATGAGAGATTTCTTTCTCTGCCATAAGAATCTATTTAATAACCTTTTTTTGCTCTTTGTTTTGTCGCTCACTTAATTTGAAACATAACTGACCTTGGGAGTGGCCACGTCTTCCTCCATGAGCGTCCGATCTGGGGAAGCAGGGGTTTGTGGGAAGGTAAATGTGTCTGTGGTGGACTGCAACAGAACAGGTGAACGCAGGTGGCGCGCTGCCTGTGGTGGGACGCCCGCTTGAGAAGGAACCGCAATGGTCTGTAACAAGAACATGAAGGCATTTACCCATATTAAGCCCAGTGGGAATTTCAAGGAATTGCAGGTTGTACCTTGCTACAATTATTAGTTTTCCAAGTGTATACAGTCACAGGCTACCATGGTATTATTATCCATCTGATACTGCATGAATATGTTCATAAAAAGGATAATGAAAGGTCTCAAAAGCCTGTTTCGCAGAGGTTTAACTGAAAGAAGGATGGCTGGATTACAGATTTTGTTCCTCATGATTCCAATATTTACATTTTTATACCAATGCCATTTCAATATGTCTGGGTAGACTTCACAGATGGGGTTACCTTGACAACAGTCTGCTCAGCGACGGAGCTAGGGCGGCGCTGGCTGGCGTGCAAACGTTGTTCCACAGGGAAACTGCTGCGATGTGCTTTCAACCGCTCCACAAGCAGGTAGTAGATAGCAGCAAAGTGGTTGTAGCTTTTGTTCTGAAGAGACTGTGACAGGAAAAGCAAGAGTTTTTGAAGAACAAGACAGACATGGAAAGAGAACACTGGCAAATGTTACAATTCTAGCGATACGTTTTGAAAATATTCCAAAAGGATAATCAAATTTGCAAATCAGAGGAGAAACCCTAGAGTTTGGAAATGAAGAACTGGCTCATAAGTGTGATTAACACAAGTTACTAAACATAAATAGCAATGCTATTTTTGGACTAATTCTAAATGTTTATTGCTTTGTGTATTGCTCTTTTTTTTTTAAAGGTGTAAATAACACTTAAAACACACTCCTCCAGTTCCTCCTTGCACAAAGGCGGAAGTTGCGGTCCTGCTGCTGTGTTATTGCCCTCCTACGGCCTCCTCCACGTCTCCTGATGTACTGGCTTGTCTCGTGGTAGTGCCTCCATGCTCTGGACACTACGCTGACAGACACAGCAAACCTTCTTGCCACAGCTTACATTGATTTGCCATCCTGAATGAACTGCACTAGCTGAGCCACTGGGTTGTAGACTCTGTCTCAAGCTACCACTAGAGTGAAAGCACCGCCACTATTCAAAAGAGACCAAAACATCAGCCAGAAAGCATAGGAACTGAGAAGTGGTCTGTGGTCACCACCTGCAGAAACACTCCTTTATTGGGGTCTTGCTAACTGTCTATAATTTCCACCTGTTGTCTATTCCATTTGCACAACAGCATGTGAAATTGATTGTCATTCAGTGTTGCTTCCTAAGTGGCCAGTTTGATTTCACAAAAGTGTGACTGAATTGGAGTTACACTTTGTTGTTTAATTGTTCTCCTTTATTTTTTTGAGCAGTGCATATACGTATAGCTTCACATTTAGTTATTAGCAGACACTTTTATCCAAAGTGACAAAAGAGGACAATAGTAATCAAAACCAAGTGCTGTCAAATGATTAATCGTAATTAATCACATACAAAATAAGCATTTTAAAAATATATATATTAGGGGTGGGCATAGATTCATTTTTTTAATCTAGATGAATCTAGATTAATTTAGAAATTTAGAAATGGCTCATTTAAATTCTGCCATTCTGAAAGACTATAGCAATGCTCACACATACAGTAGTTTAGAAAACTAATCCCGTCCTAATAGGGCTACAGTGCGATTCGGCTAGGTATACATCTGCGCTAAAATATCAAGGTGAAAGTCATTATAGCTTGCGTAGTATAGACCCAGCTCCCAACACGACTTTATGAATAGATTAATGGTGATATTTTTTTTTAATCGTGAAATAGGAGTCTCACGTTAACGCCGATAACGGCCCACCACTAATATATATACACACAGACACACATGCTTACATTCTAATTTTAATTACAGTTCTACATCCTGTTTGCAACCTTAATTCAAATTCAGTTTAGACGCAGGAATTGGAATTTAAGCCAATTTTAAATCCTGGTCAAGCAATCCTGATCAACTGACCTCAATAGTCTTCTGCTGGTCGATGCCTAGACTGTGCATGAGTCGGAGCACCTGCTCACTGTGTTCACCCAAGCCTGATTTGCTCTCACACAGCACACCCTGTCTATACAGCACAGGTCGCTGGGACGGGACTTCCTGCATCATCCAGCGATGCTCTTTGATTTGACTCAGGGACAAACGCTTGGCTGGATCTAGAACCAACATCTTCCTGATCAGGTGCTCGCAGTCTGAAAGAGGATATAGGGAATGCAATGGGCTCAAAAAAACAAAGACATTTTCTTCTAAATCTTCACAGATTAACTATTATCACTATTTCTCTAAATCTGATTACATACATGCACTGTTAACTCTTTATTCCTAACTTAAAGGATGCATGAACAGTCGTATAATTTTGTTACTTTGACTTCCTCACCCTCACTCATGAAGTAGGGGATGCGGAAACGGCCCTCCAGGACCCTCTGTCTGAGGACAGGAAGGCTAGGGCCATCAAAAGGAAGAGCGCCACACACTAACACGTACAAAACCACCCCCATACTCTGCATGACACACACATACACAGAAAATCAATACATAAACATCAAACTCTGCCTAGGAACTAGCATAAAGGACCACCCACACACCTAATACAGGAAATAATAATTATGTTTTCAATCAATCAAATTACCATTCGTCATTGACGCAATTCTCTGTTCTGACTATACTGAGAGGACATATGGACAACAAATGGCAAGAATTTTGTAAGCCGCATGCACATATTAGTTTAATGCCATTAGGTTATATAATGCTTTTTTGAACATAGTTTTATTGTAATACCATGGTTTTGTATACCACAATATTTCCATGTAATTCTTTGGAGTATTACATCATCAAATCATGTAAAATGTACACGTTACAATGTACATTGCAAAGCAGCTTCACAGAAAATTGTGATGTTAATGTTTATAATATACTATTATCAATATGAGAGGGGCAGTAATATAGTTTACATTTTACAATGACACAAGCAGTCAGGCAGGTATAGTTATATGCTATATACTTATATATACTGCATGTATGCAGATAATATAGTTACATTTTGTGACAAAATAATTAAATCTAAGATGGTGTATAGTATTACATAAGTGGGTATATTACATTTTAATGCTTTCAAACAATTAATTGTGATTAATTACATCCAAAATAAAAGTTTTTGCTTACATAATATATGAATAATGTGTATATTTATTATGTATATACAGTATAAATACAAACACATGCAAAAAATGTTTCTATATTAAATATATTTATGTATAATGTAAAATATAAGAGTATGTCTATCTATCTATCTGTGTGTTTTTTCCAATTTTAGAATTCAGTTTACATTTGGCTGTGACAATGTAAATAGCATTGTACTCAAAAATAGTATTGTATTAGCACAATACATATAATAGGGTATTTATAAAATATTACTAATATTCTTATATGATACAGTCCAAGCTAACCCAGATGTCCAGTTGCGGACCCTCATACTGTTGGCCCTCAAACACCTCTGGAGCTGCATATGGTGGGCTGCCACACCAAGTGGTCAGGGGTTCCCCAGGACGGAAGAAGTTTCCAAAGCCAAAATCTGCAGGAGATTTAAATAAAATGTCAAAGCCGGCAGCACTTACATAAGCATATACATCCAGCTTGGCATTTGCAAAATTTTGTGAAAAAAAAGGTCTTTTTTTTTTTTTTTTTACATTTCCCTGAGAAAACTGAGTGGCTTTTTCCTCCGCATGGGCTGCTCTGGGGTGAGTTTGCCCTACAAAAACATAACTTCTGATCGGAACAGATTATAGACTGCAATTAATATCAGATTATCGTGAACCTTTTTCTAAATCACTATAACATGGTTTATTTAAGCACATTTCTTAAAAAACAAATATTTCCTGTATTGAAATTTTTTTTTCCTGTATTACTGTATTAAACATGGCATCTAAGAACTACTTCACTATTTTCATTCCCCATCGTGTTGCTTTTTTATGTTTGATTAATTGTCGCCCTCTCACACCATACTCTTGAGTTCCCTTATGTACAGTATTTATGCACATTTGCAAAAATCTGCTAATCAATGTAAGTTTATGTCAAAAGCATGATCAATGTAAGCATATGCAAGTTTTACAAAAAATAAACTTCTAACCACAGGTTGAGAACCACACAAACAACAGTTCATGGAACTATATTGCTAATGGAACGACCATAGTTGGCCAATGATGCTTTTGGTAAACAAACCATTGGTTGGTGTGAGATGTGTTCTGTAACAATATTTACTACTTGGGGTTAGGGGATTCTTCAAATATCTAGTGTTTAGCAAGTTATAGTGTTATGCATCCAATATCGCAGCTAATTACACTTAATCTGACAGATCTGGTCACTGCTGCAAACCAATATATGACACAAGTAATTGAACATAAACTGTCCAGATGGCTAAATAGATTCCTGGCTGTGTGTCATCTTGCAGACAAAAAATACCCAATCTTAAGTGAATCAGTATCAGGAGGAAATGAATTTGACGTGATGGTGGGGACTGGATGGTGTGACGGTGCTGAAGCAGGTGGTACTTACTGACCATACACAGACTCTGGGGGGGTCTGCATCTACTCAAACACAACCAGCGGTGACGCATTTCCCCTGATCTTTACTCTTGGCAGATAATGGACAGGTTGAATTGTGTAATGTAATCCATATAATTTAAAGATTAATTGATGTACGTCACCACTGATTGACGTAAATTAATGATTGCATGCAGGGGCGGGAAGAATGAACTCATAGTCTGTCTGCTGTGAAGGCGAACATAAAACAGGATATTGTGTTTTATGTCCGTGATCACATTATACAGGAATCCTAGTCTAAAAGTAAAAATACACAAACCTTGATTAATTTGACAGCAATTCATCTGAGTAACATATTTTCTGGAAAATAAGTCATACTGGGTCAAGACCACATTGTCAAGAGAAAACCGTCCTCCTGAAAAAAACTTATCAGTGTATCTCGTACTTTATTATTACGTTAAGTATGTAAAAACAGTAAATAAAACATTTACCAACTTTAGAAACATAAATATTTTAGTTTTCCTCACTGCAATTTATAAATTGCATTTATTATAAATGGCAAGCATAAAAAAAATAAGTTAAAGCACAATTGATGCTTTTGATGTGTGAGAAATGTGTTGTCCAAATAACACATTTACTTCTCTTATAGCCCAAATTCAAATCTGTGTTCTGTTTGAAATTAATATATTTATTAATCACAGTATGTGACATTTATTAGTCACAGTATGTAAAAAAAAAAAAAACAACAACTCAAATTTGGTAGCGATGAAGCAAAGCTCCTAGAAAGCAAATTAGTTCACTTTATGGCTATCTTGGTGTTGCTCCCAGGCTGTCACGATTTCCCGTTGGAGTACCCACAATACCCTCCAGAGGGCACTCCATCGCAAATTTCACTTTCCCCACAGAAACTCCATTTCCCATGCTGCATCTCTGGACTGATCATACTCACACCTGTACCTCATTTACACACAGCAGCTCGTTACCACACCCATTTACTGATTACACACACACACACACACACACAAGCCACAGCCAAACACCCATTCACTGCAAGGTCTTGTTTTCCAGTGTGTAACATTTCTGAGCATTTCAACCCGTGTTTGTTTCCCTGCTTGTGATCTTGGACTGTTTATCTGGTTTTGTTGATTGTTTGCTGCCTGCCCCGACCATTGCCTGGATTTCGACTACCCCTCTGGATAAGCTATGTTTGCCCTTGATTCTGTTGTTAACCCTGCCTATATGACTTCGAATAAAAGCTTGTCAGTCCCCTTTATTACACAGGTAGCCATTTTTTAATATTAACTTGAGGGGAGAAACAGATTTTTTCGAAGCTCAACTGATTCAATATTTTAAACTGATGAAACACCACAAGCTGGCATCACCTGCTGGTCAAAATGTTGCACCTAAACCACCTTTTTAACTGTAAATGTTTTTTTTTTTCTGAAAGATTAAACGTCTATTACATTAACATATCATAAAATATTATTAAGCAGTAGGTGTCTGTGTTCTTTTATTAACATATTGGGCTTGTTTTGTTTATTTTATGGAGGTTTCGTCTATTCAAGTTCAAATTTAACTTAGACTTTTCTTGTATTATTATACAAAAGTTCTGTCATGAAACTCTAATGGCACAGGCTGATGGGTTGGTTAAAAAAAACTAAAAAAATTGATGATGTCCACAGCAATAAACTACCATGCTTGGCACAAAACGATTGGTTCATGTTGCACTTACAGTACATTTAAATAGCTGGTTAGCATTCGCTAGAGCAATTTGCAGTGTGCTTTCAGAGTTCCTTTGAAAAACTTTTCCTTCCCCAGCTCCACCTGTATACTGTAGATCTGCTGAGGGTTATTACATATGCTATTCATGCAGCAGCCTTAAATACTCACAGCACCGTATTAGTGTATGTATTGGCACACAATGACTACAGCAGCAACAATTCAGCAGCAGTGTGGCAGATCTATTCCACCAAGAAATATTACATTAATTAACACAGTCATATCCATTTTGCAAAAATCTTCAGAGGATTGTGATGATAGAACTGTTTAATACAATGCAGCAACAAACCTTTGTGATGTTGAGAATGTTTTCACACTGCCTTAGACATCAACCCACAGGCTGAAGGTCTGATGCATAGGGTACATTTAGCTGGAAACACTTCAGGAAGTTTGTGACCAGATTGGTTGAATAATACAGGATTTCTGAAAGATGTGTACAGTATGTAGCTTTTTTTTAATGTTCTGCCTGGAAACAAACCCCATCATCGAAGAAGAAATTTGTGGTGTTTACAACTGTGGCAATCAGTGCTTATCAGGATCAATTAAAGGCGTAGACTCTATGTAAATACATCCAAGAGTTTTGTCTGTTATTGTGGCAAGAAAACATAATGCAGCACAAAACGAAATGTAATTGGTTGCATTAACTCTCAGTTATATACTGTATAACCTCTTGGTAGAGGCTTTGACAATTCAAAGCAGCCAAGGCTCCCAGACCTTCAGCTATCAGTCTGAAGTTCTGGCTATGCAAGACTAATCCAGATATGACATGAACCGATGCATTATTTTTAAGAAAAGACACATATATAATTAATAATCAAAAATTAGACTTTTAGTTTTAAAGAGTAAAACAATTCAGTAACCTCTAATTTTCACTAAGATAACAAAGAAAAGAAAAGTTATGAACTTAAAAAAAAAAAAAAATGAACTCCAACATTTCTCATTAACTTCCAGGGCCAAATGATGTGAGAATGATTGTCTCAGTTTGTCATCAGAGAAAAACAAAATTGCAAAACAATAAAACATATCTATGAACTCTAGCAACATCTGCAGTCATATATCCCACGATAACACTTTTAGAAGGAACTGAAAGATGGAGGTGTGTTTTAAAAAGCCTGTGCTGGGATGGTAAGAGCCTCACATCTGTTATCTTTTGTGCATGAGTGACACAACGGCAACGCCCTTAAATGCATTTTTAGTGTCTCTCTTTCAGCTTGCTATGACATAAATACAGACAAATGGTCTGGCACAAGGCTCCGTTCTCCGCAGTGACTGGTACTTATAGAGCACAGCATGTTAGAAGACTCTCTGTCATCCTCCATCCCTCCAGTGTCTTTTGTACCGCAATCATTCCTTTACATCACAACACTATGATTACACATTTGAAAGGGACAAAACAAACTTGACTGTTTGCATTACATGAGAATTTAGGTCAGATCAGGTGAAGGTATTTCTGTGAGTTATTTTTTACATATTTTTATGCATCAGTGTATCTGATAATGCTGTCAACCAGTATGTCTTTTTTAAATTATTTATTTTATGGATGATGATATCCATTCATTCAGGATTAATGGGTTATAGATATAATTAAATGGCTAAATATTTGCAATTTAATCATTTGGTCGAAGTACTATATATCTTTCACCGAATACATCACATTTACACAGCTTTAAAACATCAAATAGTAATCACAAAACTATTATGTAACATAACAGATTTATTTCCCAAGGCAAGTCCACCACTGGCTTGCAGCAAACGGTTACGTGAACCGTGTGCTGGATGAACTGCATGAGTTCATTCTAACTTAGTGACATCAGTTCATTTTAGTTGCTGTTCATTCCTCAAACACAGACGTACACCTGAGTAAATATGCTTTTCTCTAATAGACTTTGGCTACTGTGAGAAAAAGGTTTGAATTGACTTCTGGAATGTCCAAGAGCCAGTGAGGAAAGGGCAATTATACCCTTTATTCACAGATAATTCAACAAAAATCGTGTAACCACATGTAATTCTTAGCACAACTGATATATATGTGAAAGCTTAAAATTAAATAAAAATTAAATGTCTAATTAAAATTAAATGTCACATTAATTACCATGAAACATGGCTATCATGCACTAAAAAAGTTTACATAAAAAAAAAAAATAGGGCTGGGAGATATAAATATATCGTATGATATATTATGCGCATCTCACCAGTAAAGCCGGTTCCTTGATTAGTGGTAAATCTCCATCAGCTGTTTTCAAATGCGTAGCTTGTCAAGTCAAGTCACTTTTATTTATATAGCGCTTTTAACAATACAGATTGTAGCAAAGCACTGAACATTATCAA
>JAUCNO010000795.1:18276932-18294336 GCA_032353835.1 Enteromius viviparus | reverse complement strand
AAACCCCATCCATGAGAGAATGGGGAAAAAAACCTTGTGAGAACCAGGCTTAGTTGGGTCCAGTTCTCCTCTGGCCGTCAGCTTGTCAGTGATCTACAGCTCTGTTTATAAGCTGGCGTTCCTAGATCACTGACAAGCTACGCATTTGAAAACAGCTGATGGAGATTTACCACTAATCAAAGAACCGGCTTTACTGACGAGAGGCGCATAATATATCATACGATATATATCGCCCAGCCCTAAAATAAACATAATAATAATAATTGTAATATTAATAATATAATACAACAAAACTTAAAATTTTTTAGATTTCAGCTGCTTGCCAAAGAAACCTCATTTTCATTTAGCTTATCCCGATGTAATACAAATATGTAAAACTAAAACGGAAATAAACATTATTAAAAACTATACAGACATGAAAATTTAAAAGACTTTTCCACAAGGGCCCATTAGTTAATGTCAGTTAATGCACTCATATTAACTAAAAAGAAATACTGTTATGGTGTTTATTCATCTTTGCTCATGTTAATTAATAAAAAAATACAACTGTTCATTGCTTGCTTATGTTTGGCACATTCTATAATGTACCTGAAAATATTACCAAAATATATAATAATTAAATTATACTAAAATAACACAAAATGATGGTGTACAGTATACACACACACATATAATTGTATTATATATTTATTATACAGGGTGGGCCATTTATATGGATACACCTAAATAAAATGGCCACCATGGTCACCACACATCTTGAAAAGTTTCCCCCCCTTCACATATACTAATGTGCCACAAACAGGAAGTTAATATCACCAACCATTCCCATTTTATTAAGGTGTATTCATATAAACGGCCCACCCATTATATAAAATTTCAAACTGTACTTAATGGCTTTTGCATCTGAACTCTTCAGATACATATACTACACACGTATACACACACACACACACACACGTCTGGTTTGCTATCCTTGTGGTGACTCTTCATAGGCCTAATGCTTGTTTTACTGTACAGACCGTATATGCTAATGCCCCACACCAACCCTACACCTAAACCTACCTCTTACAGGAAACTTGCTGCATTTTTACAATTTCAAAAAACTTAATTCTGTATGTTGTTTTATAAGCTTGTTTCCTCATGGGGACCTAACAAATGTCCCCACAAGGTCAAAATTTACTAGTATTTCTATCTTTGTGGGGACAATTGGTCCCCATGAGGATATAAAAACCTGTACACACACACACACGTATAATAGATTATTTCTCTTTCATTCCGATATCATTCTTTGGGGCGAATTCTTAATGGGTTCGTCCCAAAATGAAAATTCTCTCATTAATTACTCACCCTCATGTCCTTCCAACCTCAGAAGACCTTTGTTTTTCTTCAGAACAAATGAATAATCCCTTTTTTGCGTAAATAAAACAAAAATAGCTTATCATCAGCATACCTTTCTATTTTTGTTTTCCTTGTGCAAAAAAGTATTCTCCTAGTGTCACAAAACTGAAGTTAAGCCATTAATGTCACATGGACCGGTGTTTTTTTGGACCTGGGATCATTTCAGTTGTGTTTCTGTCTCAAATTATAAAAAATATCTTAATTTGTGTTCTGAAGATGAACGAAGAACTTATGGGTTTTAAAAGACTTGAGGGTGAGTAATTAATAACTGAATTTCCATTTTTAGCTGAACAAACCCTTTAAGCTGGACTCTACTCGCTTAATCATTGCTAATGCTTGGCCTTGAAAGTTAAAAGTTGAAAAGTGCTATTTCTGGGCCACTATCTGTTTCTTACTCAAACATTCCCACCCCACAGCTACTAAACAGCTTATTACAAATAGTCCCGCCCCAAACACACGCTATTGGTTGTGTCATAGGTTGACATTTCAAACTTCTTAAACAAACAGTGCAGTGTTTTGACAGAGCCACATAGCATACACGCCTCATAGAAGTCAACAAATGACTTGTGGGAGTTGTTGTTTCTGCATATTGGGATAGAGAATTTTGACATTGAGACGGTTAAAGCCACTTGGTGTCACTGACACCTTCTTATAAGCTATCTTCTACAGCACCAGGTTTTCACTTAGTGTACGAAGTAAAGGTATCTTACCTGCTATCTTCATATTCATGTGAGCATCCAGTAACAAGTTTTCAGCCTTCAGGTCTCTGTGAACAATATTGCGTTCATGGCAGTACTCCACCGCTGAGAGGATCTGCCAGAACTTCCTCCGCGCATCCATCTCGCTGAGCCGCCCGCGGCTGGCCAGGTAGTCTGTGTTGCCAGACAGGGATCAGGTGTTATTGGGTCGTCATCTGCACATCCAGGCAACATGTCACAGTCATGAATTTTTCATGAAAATGGTATGCAGATTGTGACAATGAGCAGGGAAACATCTGTTGAACAGTGCTGCTTATTAACGTCCATTACTTATTAACGTTATTAACGTTTGTCAATATTAAAAAAGCAAACAAAATCTGTTAAACATGGTTAATTTACTTCCATTTTACGAAAAATTTTTCATTTTATATGTTTCTGTTAAAAAGTGTTGCTAAGATTTGTTAATGTTTTAAATGAAAGTCTTTACTCTGCATTTATTTGATCAAAATTAGTAAAACTATAATATTGTAAAATATTTTCACAATTTAAAGTAAATGTTTTCTATTTAGTATTATTAAATGTAATTCATGTAATGCGAACGCTGGATTTTTTTCATTACTACAGTTTTACGTGTGACATGATCCTTCAGAAATATGCTATATACGTCTAATATGCTGATTTGAAAAATAAGTTATGCTTCCTAATGTTTTTGTGGAAACTCTGACAGTTTTATTACAAAATATGCTCATCTCAGAAGCCTATTCAAGTCAATGTACTGAACTGTATTTTTAATTAATTAATTTTTTTAAATTAATTAATAAAACCAGACTATTTTTATTTTAATGACTTTTTTTTCTTTATTTCAGTTCCCTGCCAAATTAACATTTATACATTTTCTTTCTTTTTTTTTTTTAGTTTGTGTATAATTTAAAGTAATATTTTTTGCTAAAAAAATGACAATTCTGTCATCATTTACTCACCCTTAAGTGGTTGCAAACCTGTATGAATTTCTTTGTTCTGCCGAACACAATGGAAGATATTTTGAAAAAGGTTTGTTACCAGGAAGCTTTTGGTCACCATTAACTCCCATAGTATTTTTTTTTCCTTCTATGGAAGTCAATGGTGATCCTGGTTACAAACCATTTTGTTAATATCTTCTTTTGTGTTTTGCAGAACTAAAGAAATTCAACCAGGTTTGGAACTAATTGAGGCTGAGTAAATGATGACAACATTTTTATTTTCGTGTCAACTATTCCTTTAAGTTTTATTTCAATTAACACAAACAATTTTAAATATTGTTTGTTTTAATTGACAACACTGGTTCAGAAAGTGTTCTTTGAAAGTTACAGTATGTTTTCATAGTACATTGAGCTCTTTTATCTTTATCTCATGTCCTCCTTTATACATGACAAGTGCATGTCAGACCAGCTTTTCATGAATTTCAAATCCAGCAAAAACAACCTGAAGCAAGCAGCATATATTCATTCTCTCCAAAAACAAAAGGCCAACCTGTCATCCACAGCCGACCACACATTCAAAACAGGACCTCACTGTCAGCCATGCCTACTTCAGATGCGAGCCGAGCGCTGATAAAACAGCAGTCCTCTGAGTTAATCAGTTGACAAGGGCATGGAGATGCCGGTTGCATGGGTATGCATGTGTGTGTCATGTTTTAGAGACATGTAGGTCACTTCAAAGGGTGCGCTGTGAATGTGAGGCAGTGAATGGAATGCATATTCGGTTGACAGATGGCTTTACATCCCTATGGACTGCATATATGACAGCGTCACTTGCACCCAGCAGGTAGAATAAGCAATCTAATCTACATCATGATGACGTGTAAAATTTAAAAAACTTCTTGCAACAAAAATATAACATCTCTCCAACACCCAGAATGGAACGAGCTTTGACGATAAATAGAAAAGAAAAGCAGATCTACCATTAAAAGCTTAGAGATATCCAAAAGACTGACAAAAGTTCAAATAAAAAAAAGACAAACAGCTAATATCTAATCTAATATAGAGCTTAATGTAAAGCGAAGTATAATAAAGAGCACCATGGCCTACTATTAGTTCAAACCTTCAACAGTAGCAGATTTAAAAATATTGCAAAGTGCTAAATATCTACACAAAAAGCAAAAGATGAAGAGACCCAACTTTTTGGTTTTAAAAGTGCTTCTGTTGAGCTTTATTCTTGTGCACGCTGGCACTACATTAAACTGTACATGAAGAACTGAAAGAATGCTTGTAACATCTGTGTATTTGACAATCATTGGATCTAATCCACTTCATCTGTGATCAAATATATGCACCACAGTGCAAGCGTCACTATGTGAAAGAAGAAAGCGTCTTCATTTTCAACAAATCCTGCTGTTCACAGTCAGCACAGTCAAGCTCGTATTCACATAAGTGATGTTGTTCCATAATCTTAGCATTTTTGTCACATGACTTCATGATTTCATGTAAAAATGTACTTTTGGAAGCCTGGTGCCTTGCGAGATATAACAGTGGTTCTCAATAGTTGCTTTTTCTTGGACATCAAGAGGCATTATTATTATTATTATGGTTTCATGCTCTCTAATTCACTATAAACTCACTTTGCTCAGCACAAACACAAACCATGTTTACCTTCAATGCCCCCCTTCATTTAATGCACTGCAGTCTGGATGGTATTGTCTTTTACTTCTGCATGTATTTTTAAAGGATGAGGAACACGACACACATTCTGATCATGTTTGATTAGATGCACATCCCTTCACATCAACAACAAAAGATATTGGAAACAAATATACTTGCAGTGAAAAATCAAATGTTGCTACAATCAAACGTTGTTTTCAATATGCTTAAAGACAAACATCTTCAGATCAGTCCAGCCATTTTTGAACATTTTCTTCATAAAGCAGCAGACAGGTGTAACCAATCCTGTCATCTTTCATGTTGGAGCTTTTTATATAATTAGCTTTTCTACCTAGTGCCTATTTATATCAAGCCCTTAGCGAACACATCACTATTAAGAGTTTTACCAAAAATAATTAGTAAGGTAGTGATAGGTATGGAGTAGGTTTAAAGGTGCCATAGAATGCAAAGCTGTATTTCCCCCGAGTCTCAAACATCAATGTTTCCTCCTAATCTCGCGAATAAAAACGACCACTGAAAAACAGATGAACCTGAACCTAACAAAGACTGTGACATCACAGTCCAGATCACTACACCCCCAGCATAACATATACCCGGCCGTGTTCTAGACCAGCTGCCAGCCGAACCTACACACGCCAATCATCAGTACTTCTGACAAGGACAATAGCGAAAACGGCAGTTCATGGAAATGAACATTATGCTCCAGGCTGTCCAGGGGATGTGAAGTGCAGGGATGGGTTAATGTCTGTATTCGGACAGGCACAGAAAGAAAATAAAAAAATAACGCGAGCCACTAAAGCCACATGGTTAGCTTGCTAGCATTAGCCTGTTACATTACAGTAGGCTACATACGATTTCACTTACAACATAATCAGAGTAAGATGACTGAGGATGGCGAATGATTCACAGATCCTGAACACCGCTGACAAGCATCTGAAAATGTGTTGTAAGCACTGATGCTCATTAGTATAAAGTAAAACTAAGACACCATTGTGCATATTAATAGAGGCTCCTTGATGCCCTCATTCTATACACAGTATAATTACCTAAGGATATAACTGCGAGAGAAAGTACTGAAACATATTTTTTGCCCTCCGTTTCTTTCCTGCTATGTGAGTTACGGAAATTAGCTGCACTGTGACACAACCAACCAGAGAAGATCTCAACATTGAGCCTCAGCTTAAAAAACAGCCAATCAGAGCAGACTCAACATTATTCTTCTTGACTCTTCCAAAACAGATCATTCCATCCTGAAGACATATTCTAGAGTTGTAAATTGATATGTAAAGACTTTTTATGGATTGAAATACAATATCAATCCATTCTATTGCACCTTTAAAGGATCTAAAATATGCTCATGCAGAATAAGAATTAATATGTGCTTTATTAGTACTATTAATAGCAATGTGCATGAAAATAATCAGCTTGTAAAAGTAGTGGTGTTTTTTACTACTGCTAATATTATAAATTTGGCAAGGTCACTTTTGCTGCTATTTTGGTGGGACATAGTTAAATAATCAAACAATTTATTAAATTAATTTAGTTTTAATGTAAATATAAAGTGGGCACCTTCTGTTAACTGAGTGAAAGTGGAGCCGTTATATATGAGGTAAAACAATTAAATCCATGCCATATTAGGACGTTTAGATATGTTATTTTGATTATGAGATTTAAATTAAGAGATCAAATTAGTGACTGAAAGGAGACTTTAAAAACTGGCCTACTGTACTTATTCTGGTATCCTGAACTATTGTATGGTACATATTATGCAACTGTAGTCTGTGACCTTATGAGTAAAGATATTGTGTCCCACAAGCTGATAACCGCTGGGAAACAGTATTCCACGTAGTGTGATCTGTCACATACTGTACATTTTGGTGATTGTAATATTCCATATTCACATACAAGCATACTATACACTGCAGAAAGAGTAGGCTGACGTATATAAGAGTTACGAACAGAGCACACATGCCGTCAAATACAGTAGTATATTGAGACAATAACTGAAGACGCAAACTGTCGCGAACAGTCGCGAAGACTGGCAAAATCACAAGGATGTCTCTGTAAATTATTATCTTATTCCTCTTTTTTGGCAGCAGCTGTCATATCATATTCTCTCACTTGCTTTGTCAAAGGCAACCTTTTGCCCCTTAATGAGGCTATAAATCTCATTCACTGTCTTTCAAGTGTGATGGTAGCGTTTCTGCATGGGGCTGTTATGGGTGAGATGATTGTTTCTTTGGTCACGTAGCTCTCATCTAAATCACCAGGACCTTTTTTCCATTACAGGTGACATCGCTAATCATCACAGCACAAAAAATAGCATGTGCTCAGCTCATCCATTAGGCTTTAAGTGAGTGAATCAGTGTATAGATGGATGAAATATGCAGAAATGTGGTATGACCAATGATCCCAAGCCAATGTAGTGCATGTATGCACTGCACACACAATACTTAGCAGCGTGGGATGAGTGTATGGATAAGAGTGAAATCAACTTTTGTTTGCACATGTATGGAAACGGATGCACTCACCAAATATCTCTCCATTTCTGGCATATTCTGTAACTAGATAGAGCATGTTTTTGGTCTCCATGACCTATTAAAAGAGAGGAAAGGTAATTATTATTCACTGCATGCAATTAATATCAACAAATTACAAAAATCACGAGAGTATGACAGCTTTTTCACCTGTCACAAGTGTTCACACTTGGCTTCAAGTGAGAAAACAATGCTACTTCTTTATTTTTTAATGTGGAGAAGATGACAAGTGATTCACACTTAGTCAATAATATGTTATAGATTTTATTTTAGAAGTTATTTTGTCTATGCTGCTGTCCTTTCTGAGCATGCTAACAATAATCTTGTCTTGTGGACATGTACATTTGGAAGTACAATGGAGTACCATATTATACTGTGGTACATGAATGTTGCAATGATTCAGTAGAACTATTAAACCTGAAATTTATGAATCTCATAATATTAAAATTTGACCTAGAGACACTTGCAATACATATATATACAATATATATACAATATATACAATATATATATATATATATATATAAATACAAACACATATATTTATAAGACTAATATGTTGTTTCCATATTAAAAGTGTTTATATATAATGTAAAATACAAGAATGTGTATCAAAATATATTTATTTTCAAACTTAATCGCAATTTAAGTAAATGATTGGAGCAATATTTATTTATTATTATTGCGATTTTATTTATACTATTTTAGGCATAACAATTTTTTATGTTGATTTTTTAAACAAGTGAATAAGTGAAGCTGTGAATAATAATAATAATAATATTGATAATAATAACAACATGTACCATAATGTTACTAGTAATTTATATTTATTATTATTATTATTTGAAAAAAATATACTAATAATTTTTTTGACTTGCCAGCGAGCAGTTTTTTGAAAGCTCTATGAATAATACCAGACAGACAGATCACAATATGAACACTGCCTCTGGTACAAGTCATAACCGGAGTGCTGCTGATGCTGTATTTGTGTTGTGTAACACAGGAAGCTGTTGATACTTTCAGCATCCAGGCCCAGAGTGACCTAAAAATCTTACATAACATAACAAGACTAACCCTATAAAGCACCCCGATGAAACTCCTGGATTCAACAGTGGTCTCATGGGATAAATGCTAATACAGGTGTAAAAATCAAATTGCTTGCATGAGCAGCTGATGGACTATGACAAATGTATTATAAATACACGCAATATGCAAATTGATAATTATGCAGTACCTGGTAAAGCTTGATGATGTGAGGATGGTCCAGCAACTTCATGATTTCTACCTCCCTGTAGATCTTCTCCAGGTTCACAGCATCAAGCTGGGTCTTGTCTATGATCTTAATAGCCACCTTTAATTCAGCAAAAATGTAATGTTAGGTGTACTGAGCTTTTGTTATTCATTATATACAGTTAACAAAAAAAATAATAATTTTATCCACTGAGCTGCACTGCAACAATAAGCAACAATGAAACCATAATAATTTGCCTTTCTAAACATCAAAAGGTATGCCATTTTTTATATAGAACTTTATGATTATAATAAAGAAAAAAAAATGCTCACAGATTACTTCCTTCTTACTTCCATGTTGCTTTACAGCACCTTTCAAAATTATGCAACTGCAACTGAACATATACAGCTGTTCCACGTTTGCTTCTAAGTGAGAAATGGTGGGAAGCTGCATAACTTGGTTTTATCGGAGCTGATCTTAACTGCAGTCACTCTACAACTTAAGTTCAGAGAGTAAACTGGCCTTTTTCACAGTACAAAAACAACATAATACTAATCCAAACTGATGACAGAGAAACAAAGGGCAGATTCAGCTATGGCCTGTTATTTAAATAAAATACACATTACGCAATGGCCAATTTAAGTGCTTTATCTAGATAAACAACAATCTGAACATGTCAAAAATGTTTCCACTTATAATTTGCCACTGTGTCCTAGATATCAAAGGTCAGTGTTGTTGGTTTTGTTTTGATGTGCCATGCTATTCAAAAATACTTTCATGTTTCTTTTTGAGTTTAAAATTAAAATAGAAAACACAAAGTCAAAATGCTTAAATGTTACATTTAAAAGATTTACTTCTTAAAATGATAAAACATGTTATCATGTGTAGTTTGGTAGTAAAGAAATTATTTAGTTTTTAATAAATATTAATATTTTTAATAATTACATTTCTCTATGGCAAATCAAAGTCAGTACAGTAATACCAACAAGAAGGAATCCATAATTAGCGAGACCACTTTTAGAGTTTTCTTTATTATTTAAATTTCACATAGAGTATTTTGTCTTTTTTATTGCAAGCCACACTTTATTTTCCAAGTCAGATGGAGTAATCCCAATAAAATAAAAACATTATATATGTGTATATTACATATATGAACTAAACAATTCACTTGCACACTGATTTTTTTTTTTTTTATATTTATTTTTTATTATATTTATCTTTATTTATTATTTTAGATTGGTTACACCACGTGACATAGTAAAAGTCATTACACTTTTGTGCAAAATTGTATAAACGCTTTTCAAAAATAAAAAAAACAGCGAATACAAATATCATACATGCAGCACGTGTTTTAAACTGCATTTTAAAGTAGTTTCTATTTTTCACGTCGCATTTAAAATTTGCCAGACTCAAAATACAACTTCCAAATATTTAGGGTTACAATTTTCTATAGATTCTCTTTGAATGCTAAAAGTGAAAATGTAAGTTTTTGCACGAGCTCGTGTACACTGAAAATACACATACACTAGTGTGTGAATGAGCGTGTGTGTGTGTGTGTGTGTGTGTTTGATACTCACCTCAGATTTCGTGATACGATGTCTCGCCAGCTTCACAACTGCAAAATTGCCTTTTCCCAGCGTGCGCTCAATATCATAAAATCCCACGCGAACCGGAGCCCGCTGCGACGGCTTTTGGTCCTGAGCAGCCATGACCATAGTTTTCTAGTGAACTACTAGATAAAGAGGTGTGTGGATGATTTGGCCACCTTCACCTGCTCATACAAAGCAATTCAAGTGGCGGGTATGATTTTGTTTCTAATGAAAAAGCTCAAATGCAAATGGGGCATATGGGTGCCAAGGGCTCCTGCACATGTCTTCGTTTCCAGATAAGGGCTCTACATGACTGAAATGAGAACGAATTCCGCTCTGATGCTCGGCATGAGGAATGATGTTCTGGCGCTCGACATGCATTGACGTCAGTGCTGAAGGGATTTTATAAAGGGGCGGATCTCACAAAGCGGCTACAACGTCCGCGACCAGCATGTCACCAAGACAACCTAATCCACTGCGTACGTCAATCAGCGGCTATTGCAATCTCTACAAACACTTTCAACTCCGTTGCTTTACATCTGACCTTCGAAACCCCAGATGCATTTTGTTATTTAGAATCACTGAAAAGATCACGCACGCGACAAGACACCCCAAGTAAATATAAGTAGTTTTTTTATGCATTTCCGCTGCATGCATCTCTCATGATGATTTTGCTCAATGCGTGAAAAACAGCAAGAAAGAAATCAGGCATAGATAGCGAGAGCTCGCTCTCTGTGCTGGAAACGCAGCTGACATCATTGCATTGCTTCATGTTTTGAATTTAATTATATATATATTTTTAATTTAGGACTGCAGTGTGGAACCAAAAGCAACCCAAAATATAATAATATTAATGCATGTTGTTATGTTATTATTATTCACTACTGTTGTTTTCTATTTTGCGTCCAAAACGTTGACTAGTCAATGCCCATATGCATATAAAAGATAATATTGTCTTTTTCCATATCAAAAGGCTTTGCAATATTTTACAATAACAACTGTTTTTACACATTAATTATTGCTATTTGAAGTGACTACATTATATTTTTAAAACTTTTTCAAATAAATATTATTTGTTTTAAAATGCGTATAATTTAGTCTTTTATAAACAAATACTTGTACATTTAGGCTGTTTAAACATCTGTAGATCTGCACAGAGCTTCCAGGGCTCTGAGCATGTTGTCAGAGAGCGACCCCTGCTGTCAAACCCGCTGTTTTTCACCACATGTACAGAAATGTATACGGTGATGCCGAAATACGGGAATAAAAATATTTCGTTTCAACTTCATACATTTGTTTTTGTTTATTAAGGCTTCACATCACCTTATTCACATTACATTATTTGCATTTAAGAAACTTGAAGGATGTTTGATCATTCATTACTTCACAGGAAAAGACGGTCTGCAAGAGATTGTAACAGTGTAATTACTGAGCCCCATACAGCACATCCAGTAAAGCAGCATAACAGGGTCATGCAAACCAACCAGAGAGGGCAAACAAGCTACCTCATACCCAAGCATATCATTCTGATTTGTTGATCAGCTGGTTTGTAACATTGTACCACCTTTGAGTGTTCATCCTGCAGAATTTGGCTTTAAGATGCATTAAAAACAACCAAGTATTACTCTAATACTGTTATAGATATTTTGTGTGTCATAGGCAAGATACATCTGATAATCATACAGGACCAACAAACCTTAGATGCACTGAAAGTCTGACTGAGAGTAAATTATTGGCAGATCTGCGTAAATCTGGGTAATAGTTTCTCTAATCAGGGTTATTATAGTTTGAAAATAAAATTAAACCTTAAAATTAGCCTACTTTAAAGTAATAATTAACTGAAACAAAATATAAAAAAAACCTTAACCTTAATTGAAATTAAAATGGAAATCTGTTTTAGCTTACGTTATTTTAATCAAAGCAACAATTATAATTTTCTTTTCATTTAAATACCTAACTAAAAGAGAAGTTGAAACTAAATAAGATAACAATATAAACTAAAGCTTTAAATGTAAAATGAACAGAGCATATGAATAAAAATCTAATTCAAAATACTAAAAAATTAAATAACACACTCTCTCATTCATTCAATACATTTTGGAAGTTAAAAAAGTAGGTTACACACATCCAGGCTTCTTTTGAGCCCTAGCATCCTGATTTGAGAGCCTATACTGAAATATAGATAATATTGGATATCTGACACCAAGGAAATACTTTGGTAAGACATCAACAGCTATTATCATTTTTACAGGAGAGTATTCAGTTAAATGCTAATGTTTACCTTTCATATCAGTAGCCATATAATTCATCCATCCATCCCTGGTCTCTGCAATATCTCCCACTTCCCCGGCCTTGCAGTGTGTCATACAAATCGTTGGTCACAAAGCCGCTCTCAGTGCTGGCCAGTGTCACAAAACCACTTTCAGTGTCCCGGCCTGCCAAGTTGTCATAATCTCCAGGTGGAGTGTCTGGAGAAGAACCCAGGAAGGAAGTGTTCTTGATGTCAGGCCGTGTCCCGGCCAGGTCTGATTCATGCTGCCTTCGGATGACATTATAGACATCAGGGCTCGGGCTGTTGCATCTTTCTCCAGCGGCCCAGTATCCTGGATCCTTTGGAGGGATCTCAGTTTGTTGTTTCTTCCTGCATGCATAAATGATGTTGTATGCTATCAGGTTCATCATATTTAAATTCTTCTGACCAGAAAGAGAGCAGTCAAACAACGCACCTCTTTGTAAACAGCTTAAAGCAGAAAACAGTCGTCGCCACAATCAACAGGAGCAGAAGTGGGATGGTTGGCAGCACAATATAAGCGATATTAAGAACGTTGTCTGAAAGACATGCAACAGGATATTGGTTAGTTTAGTCAATGAAGTTCAAATTATGTTATCAGTTCAAATTATTGTTTCTATTATAATATATTTATTCCGACCTTCAGAAGTCATGCTAACATGCTGTTTTGTTGCTACAGTATTTAACAAAATAAAATTGTGAAAACAGTCATGTTTTTCAGCATTCTTTGCTGAATAGTAAGATAAGTTTATTTTTAATCTAAATCTTTTGTAAAACTCTTTTGAGTTTTATAATTATTTTATAATTTCTAATTTTAATTATGGAATCACCACACTTGAAAATGTTCACCCAAAGGTTTGACTTTTTAACAAATAAATGAAATATAGATATGACATAAAAATGCTTGATAATTCAACACTTTAATGTTTTAATCTCATTTGTTTGTTTTCCATATTATTTGAAATGATTGCATATTTTTTTCTCAACAATGATAAATTTTATTAATTAAAAAATGTTGATAGCTTTTTTGAGGTATTAATCATATAATTAGAATGTTGAATTAAACAAAATTTGCATCATGATTCAAGAGCAGCTTTTACTTCATTAATGATGTAGCAATATTTGTATCATATATTTTGCCTTTTATTTGCATCATAGGGTTTATTTCAGGTATTTCAGGTTTAAAATTGAAGAAAAAACCCCCCCACTGTATTTTGTTGGTATTCATGTAATCACAGTCTGTGAGAACAAGACTCACCTGGAGGTTCAGATACCACCACCCTCATGCCATCATCCTTTTCCGTGACAGAGGGGTTTTGGGATATTCTGGGTGTCGGAAGAGCACCTGTAATGTATATGATATAGGTTTAATGCTACTATCTAATGTATCAAATATAGCAGCGCAACAAACAGAAAAAAAATAAAAAACAAACAAAACATACATAAATAAAACAATACCAATAATTGCAGAATTTCCCATATTCACACAAAACCGCACAATAAAATGAATCCATTCAACATCAGGCCAGTGGCCATCAACCTTCTTGACTCAAAGGGTTTTAAGTTGGTTATTTCTATGTTTTGCAGTAGCGAAATATCAATTTACATTTCCAAATATTATTTTTGTCATTAACTGTAATACTGCAGGGAGATTATAGTCTGATTGTTACGTCTCCAAGATGCCTAAAAAAAACCTACATGGAAAGCTACCTGAAAAACTAGCTTTCCAAGTTTACCTTAGAACAGAAGCTGGTTTTACAAAAAAGCTATGCCAAATATAATAATAGTTAATAGAGGCTAATTCTTTAATTAAATCTATTTATGGCATTATTTTGAAACCATCCTCATTTTAAAGCATTTTTACACGAGTGTCTAAAACTTTGAACAGTACTGTAGCTTTGCAGGTAGGTTATTTTAAGCATCTTCGAGATGTTGCCACAGTTCTTCTGGATTGAGTCTGTCTCAGTTTGTTCTGTTACTTCATGTCATTCCAGACAGACTGAAGATGATCAGATCAGATCTCTGTGTGGAGCACTGGCTGTTGTCAGACTTAACTTTAACCTGCAGGAATAAATTATCTTTGAAAGTGTATTTATATAGAAAATGGTTAATTTAAATACTAAAAATATTTCATAATTTCACTGTTTTTGCTGAACTTTGGATAAAAAAAAAAAAAAAGCACGCTTGGTGAGTAAAAGAGGCATTAAAGCCAATTTATGTTATCAACTAGGTTTTATTTTTTTCCATTCTTTTTTTTTTTTGTATTTTAATTCAATTATGATCTTAAATTAGAAATATATATATATATATATATATATATATATACACACTACCAGGTAAACATTTTTGAGCAGTAAGACTTTTAATGTTTTAATGTTTAAGATAAAATAATATTTATTTATGCTGATCATACATATGCAAGGCGATGTTCAAACTTTACATATAATTGCGGATGTGTTGTACCATCATCCCGTCTTATGAGAAGTTCACAGAAATAAAAAATAGTTTTGTGGTATTGAAGAGGAAAATGAGTCACCTCTCACTCTGACCTAAGGTGTAGACCAATATAGACTTTCCCATCAAAAATATCAAATTTGATAAAAAATATAATATAACACACATATTTAAGCACATTTCAGTGTATAACATGCATTACCTCTTACATTTGCTCAAGCACTGGTTGTGACTTTCTTAATGGCTGTGCAGATATTTGGCACGTTTGTGAATCTTGTGTTCTTAGGTCAGGCTTTCACCATCATGCTTGTGTACATATGGAGCAGGAGGAACCCAAACGTTCGCATGAATTTCTTCGGCCTGTTGAATTTCCAGGCTCCGTTCCTCCCGTGGGTGCTCATGGGATTCTCTTTGCTGCTGGGAAACTCTATCATCGTGGATCTTTTAGGTAGAGACTTTTTTTTATTAACTTGTCTTGTGCTGACCCAGATAAGTCAAATTCTGTTTGCTGCTATTTGTCATTTTAATGCAATGCAATGCAATGCATTTTTAAATCATAATGATTTAATCTGTTATTAATATTATATGTTTTGTCTTTTCAATATAAGGCATCGCAGTAGGACATGTGTACTACTTCTTGGAGGATGTGTTTCCCAACCAACCAGGAGGTGGCAGATGGCTTAGGACTCCCTCCATCCTGTGAGTGCTCTCATGTCTTTACAATGTCAAGGCGTTTATATGTATTCAAGGCAAATGGTGTACACACTACCATTCAAAATCTGTGCGATCTGTTGTTGTTATTATGCATATTTGTACTTTTTCATTAATGTATTAAAATATTATATAAAGTATTTTATATTTATATTATTTTTGTATTAAAAATGAATCAGTTTCTACAAACATATTAAGCAGCAGAAAGTTTTAAGATAATAATACATTTCGTAAGCAGCAAATAGTATATTAAAACTCTGTATTGGTTTAATTTAAATTTATATGTATATAAATATATATGACATATTATTAAAAACCTTATGCCACACCATCAGTAACCATCATATAAAACTTTTAGATAATATTTTAGCCTTTGAAGTAAAACACCCTTTCTTTCTACCCCTCCAGTAAGATGCTGTTTGATACACCTGAGGAAGATGCTAACTACAACCCTCTCCCTGAGGACCGTCCAGGAGGCTTTGCCTGGGGTGAGGGTCAGAGACTAGGAGGCTAGTCTCAGCCCCCTGTGCCTGCCGCTTAATGGACATCTCTGAGAGCAAGAGAAAGAAAACCTTTTTTTCTCGACTTGTTTCTCTTGTGTACAAAGAACAGGAGCTCCACCAAGCAAGAGGGAGACTTGTAGTTTGTGTGCACGGAAATCATACGCCTCAAAATGTCTGCAAGGCCCATAACGCTCCTCTGACTGTGGGCATGGGTAAAAAAAAAAAAAAGAACTGACTTTTGATATGTTGCTGTTTCTGCCCTGAACAACAGCGAGTACAAATCAAGCAGTTGTGAAAGACAAATATCTATTGATAGTCACCATTTTACTTATACTTCTTTTTTTTAAGAATAAATGTATGAAATCAGTTTCAGAGTACTGCTTTTTTGTGGTGTTTCTCTTTTCTAAAAATCCTTTTGATTCACTGGAATAATAAGAAAGATACAATGTTGTGTCAGACATGAAATTAATCAGTGCAAATAAAACTAAAAGGCTTACTTTATAATGCATAGGCCTATTAAGATGTTTCTCAAGCAACTTTTGAACTTGCACAACCACTTCCACGCAAATGTCTCATACATTGTGGTGCTGCGACAGAAAATGACAAATCAAATGGCGTATTTAAATGATGTAGCCTATTGCGTTTCTAACAATGGGAAGTACAGATCAGCGTAGATTAGTAAAAGTAAATACTGTAGTTTATGTGCTATAAGAACTTGTTTTTGCTCAAATTATGTACTATAGTAGCCTGAAGGAAACATGCGGTTGGTTTTAAGGGTCCGTTCGTGTGTCCAGTTGAAGAGGAAGTCATTTATTTTGTATCTTTTACGCTATGTCATCATAATCCTCACTGTCTTCGTTAACAGGGTCTTCAACGTCGTCATAATCCTCAGAAACAGCATCTTGGTTTTGACTTTTAGTCTCAGCGAAGCCGACGTGTGAAGGGAAGGTGGACTGTTGTAGGACAGGAAGGTTGGACTCATCCTCCACCTCCACATAGTCTGACGCAGGCTCCAAATCCTCATAACCCTGGTCCACTGGAAAATCACACAAGAAGTTGAACTGCTTACATTTCTCTGTTCTGTGCTATTAGAAGAAATTATATGGAAGTCAAGGGCTAAAATTAGCTCACAATGGTAAATGTCCCTCACTGCCTCATTTTGATTTCTGTAAAAAAATATTTAATTGCCTACGCTGACAACCAAAGCAACTTGAGCCATCATTAACATATTGATGATCTGTTTTTTTTGAGGAATGAACAATTTTCAATGGTGCTGTCGAACGATTAATTACAGTTTTCCTTTAGCTTCATAATATATTCCTTTGTACTGTATATGTATTATGTTATGGCCTATATA
>JAUCNO010000795.1:18248177-18262569 GCA_032353835.1 Enteromius viviparus | reverse complement strand
CACAGAGATCTGATCTGATCATCTTCAGTCTGTCTGTGTAGAGCACTGGCTGTTGTCAGACTCCTTGTGCAGACAATAATCTCACTGCATTATTACAATTAATATTTCATACTGACACGCTACCACAAAATACTAGTGGTCTAAGACTTTTGCACAGTACTGTATATAAAAATACAAACAAATACAGCAAATATTTTTTAAAATATTTACATGTAGTTACATGTCTATATTCAGATTTATAGAAGTTGTATCATAGACGTATTAAATTATAATTAATATTTTTTTCAGCACTATATAAACAAAAAGCAAAAAACCCCATCTAGAACACCTTTCCTTTATACATATACAGTCATATCCAATTCTATATAATAATATTATTATTTTAATATAACCAGTATTTTTTTAATTAATGCTTACAGTATGCTTAGGTTCTTTGGCAAATGCAGAATCTTTAATCTGTAAAACAAAATGTCAGGTTTCTTGCCCCAGCAATGCCCGAAAAAGGACAAATCAATGCTTCCTCCTCCTTATACACAGATGAATTGATCTGCAAGACCAGTGATTTCCCGCTAATCTGATTAGTAGATATGGTTAGTGCAATGTTGGGAGAGAAAGTAGCTATGCGGAGAGATTCATCACCGCACAAATGTTGGGCTTAAGAGCAGTAAGCAGGCTCTTAAGTATTCTGCCTGCTGGATAGCATTACAACTGACTCCTCTGCGAGAAAATTTACACGAGTCAGACAGCAATGGAAGCCTTTAAATTAAATCTGCAGACTTATCGGATACCTTTGTTTGAAAGCATTGAACTTGTACAATCAATCAGCACAATAACTGCCTTGTAATATGAAGCAAAACATATCCGACACAGGATGAGTTATGTGGGCTGTGAGTGTGTTCAGATTCCTAGCATCCAAGTATAATTAACATGTAATAGTGATGCTGGCTTTAGTGCCATTAAAAATGTTATATCAGAGTTCCATTTTATGTTGTGATCTTAAATTATCTGGGATGCTCCTCGGAGAGGAGTGATTTTGCTTATGTGGCATAGAGAGCACTGTTGTTAAACTGGTGAATCCAGCCTGCCAGATCTACACTTAGAAACCCCGTTGATCTCACATCATCTATCATTAGAGATCCATAACTGCCCTCCACAGGCTGGCTCATTAGCTCTTTATGCTGTAATGCACTGTCTAGAAATACAGATTACAGCAAAGGGAGAATCAAGACAAAAGCTGGGGCCATCAAGTCCACATTATACCACATATCTCAATCTTTCTTATTGCTTTTGTTTCTCAGAAGTGCTAATTATTTTATTATATCAAAACATTTTACTTGACATTCTTACATTTGCAGTGTATTGAGTTTGTGGTCATACTGGTTAAACACCCAGCAACTGCTACACATTTGTTATACAATTATCCTAATGAGAGATGTTATATTGGAGCTGTGCAGCACATGTGCCTACAATATGCACAGCAAGTGCCACTGTCTGCATAGGAGTTAGTTAGACAATTAATTTTTGTAGTCTTTTTATATAATACGCAGTTTCTGCATGCAAATGGTGTCTTTTGTGGTAGCATGTCAGTTGGAAAAATCAGTTTATGTTTCCAAACATTATTTTTGTCATTAATTGCAATAATGCAGTGAGATTATTGTCTAGACATGGAGTCTGACAACAGCCAGTGCTCCACACAGAGATCTGATCTGATCATCTTCAGTCTGTCTGGAATGACATGAAGTAACAGAACAAACTGAGACAGAAGAACTGTGCCGACGTCTCCAAGATGCTTACATCTTACCTACCTGCAAAGCTACTATACTGTTCAAAGTTTTAGACACTTGTGTAAAAATGCTGTAAAATGAAGATGCTTTCAAAAATAATGCCATAGATTTAATAAATTAATTAACTTCTATTAAGTGATGTTGATAAACAAATTTTGAGAGGAGGGTGTATGCATGATTAGAACATAGAAGTTAGTTCGAAAATTATAATTTTACATATAATACGTACCTGCCTCACACACAAGCACGTCCTGATTTTTCCAAGTTCGATGTGCGCCTACAGTAGGTCAACATATGCTGTTGACCCTGGAACAACATTTTAATTCTATAATATAGTCTTGACCATACCACACCTAAACCTACCCTTAACTATGAGTAATGCCTACAAACAGAGGAAATGATAGATGACTGACACTGATGTACAAGCACCAAACACTGATCTAAACCTCACAAAAACACAGTGTTTACTCAAAAATGTTGTTCCAGGGTCAACAGATATTTTAATCAGGGGCATGTTGCACTAGGTACAATCAGGTTAGGACACACCTAAACCTACCAAATGCGTATTATAACCTTGCTAAAGTTGATTTCTGCATCTTAAATAGCAGCTTCGCCAAATACAAAAAGAAAACCGTGCCACTGAAATGCACATTCATGAGATCGGGTTAATACCACTGACACCTCACCATCTCCATGTATTTCTGTCTCTCCTCTTGCTTTTGCTTCAAGTAAGCATCCTGCTGGATTTCATCATCCCTCTCTACCAAGGAAGCAAACAAACAGGCCTCATCAATTTTATACTTAACAACACAACACAAACTCAGACAAACACTAACCTACTTACTTGACCATGACGCTTGCTTTGCGGTAGCATTTGTGGCTAAAAATAAAACAACAAAGTTTTTCAACACAAAACAACACAATTCTTCTTTATCTGGTTTACTTTAAATTCTTTAAGTGTGTCACCAGAAATTTTCAAATTGCCATATTTAGACCTTAAGAAGCTCTTATGTTTTGTTTTATGATTTTCATCGTATGATTTCACAGCTCATACAAGTTTGCAGTGTACTCCAAGACTGTTTGGACGTAAACACGTTCGCGCTGAACGCGCACTTACATTGCGGTGTCTTCGCAGTTCTCAGCCGCTGCCTGATGTCAGCAGAAACGAGTCGAGACTCTATTGGTGGCTGCAGGGAAAGAGAGTTCCAGAAAACCTTTGCATATGCCACATCTTCTTGCGACGCTCCATCAAATACTGTATAAAGTTTGTCGATGTCTGCAAGACCGTCTAGAACCTCTTCGTCTAGCTCTTCGTACATAGTAGCAAGCTTGTTGTTCTAACCAGCCGTCACGGTTGCCAAGGTGACTAAACTCTCACTTGTAAACGGAAGTAAAATTAGGCTAGATCTACACATAGCCTACATACTAGGCTACATCTATGTTCGAGATATTCATGCTTCTTAGGGGAATTAAAACAAAAACAAAACATCTTTTTGTTAGTTTCTGTATTAGACGGGACGAACAATAGTCCATTTTAAATTAAATTCAAATTTTATTTGTCACATTCACATACATACACGGTATGACATGAAGTGAAATGTATTGCACGACGGCCCCAACAAGTTGACAAATTAGTAAACAATTAAAATGGCAAAATAAAGGTAGAATATGAAAATAAGTACAGTAAATAAATATAACAAAATAACTAACAATAAAAATAAAATAAAGGTAGTATTGAATATGAATATATAAATATAAGTATGTACACACAATAAAATTAAAATTAAGAGAAATGGTGAATTGATTAAAAGGCAAACTTAGGGGAAATGGTATGTAAATTCCACTAATTTATCCCCCATAGCCTTCTTCCCAACTGCAAATAACAGATAAGTACAGATAGTGCAGAATGAAAGTGTGCAATTGTCTGAATTGGGTGAAGTGAAAAGTAAAGTTTAGTGTCCAGAGTACAAAAAATAAATAAATAATAAAACCTATGTGTGGATGTGCAAAATGGATCAGTACTGTGTGATGTACTGATTGAGAGTCCTTCACAATTTTCCTGGCTTTGGTCCAGCACTGCCTGCTGTAGATCGAGTGCAGGTAAGGGAGCTCGGTGTGGATGGTGCGCTCAGCTGATCGCACCACCCAAGAGCTTGTCTGTCCTGCATGGTGCTGTTCCCTAACCAGGTTAAGATATTTCCTGTCAAGATGCTCTCAATGGTGCAGGAGTAAAAGTTTCTGAGCACCTTGACAGGCAGTCTGAAGTCATAAGCGTCTGAGGTGGTAGAGACGCTGTTGGGCCTTTCACACCACGGTGTTGATGTGACAGGACCATGACAAATTATTTAAGAATGAGTTTTTGTGCATTGTTTATGTGTTCAAGATTTTTTTTTTGTTTTAATGACAAGTAGGCTGTTAATAGTAGGCTATATTAGCATTTAAAAAAAAAAAATGAAATACACCACGATGAACTGCAAATACAATAAATAAATGTTATACACAGCAAGAGAGCGAGAATTGAATGTAAACTGGACTGGTCTAAGAACACCAACGCTGTTTTCAAGAAAGGGCAGAGTCAGCTTTTCCTACTGATACAACTTAGGTCTTTCAACATATGCAGGAAAATGCTGACCATGTTCTATCACTCCGTGGTAGAGAGTGTTGTGTTCTTTGCTTCTGTGTGCTGGAGCAGTGGGGCGAAGACAGCGGATGCAAACATGCTGGACAAGCTGATTAAAAAGGCTGGTGCTTTCCTGGGTGTCAGTCTGGAGAACCTGGCAGAGATGTCTGAGAGGAGAATGCTAAAAAAGCTTCTCAGTATCATGGACAACCCCTCTCACCCCATTAGGAGCACACGCAGCAAAAGACTCACCGCCTCTTAATGCAGAACTTACCCTCACAGGAAATCCTTCCTACCTGTGGCAATAAGACTATACACAATTCTTCACTGCCCTGTAGGTGATTTCTCAGGATTAATAATAATATTAATACTAATGTTACTTCTCTACATCAAATTGTGCAATATAAAAATATGTATGTGATTGATTGAATGCTTGTTTCATCCCATCATTACATGCTGCTTCTACTCTCTTTTATTCATTATTCATTGTGCACTGTCACTTTTCAGAACCACTTGCAATAATAGTTAATGTCAGAATCAGGCTAAATCTAATCAGACAAATTAGAATGGAATGGCATGTTTGACTTTATTTTATTTTCAGATGTAGCTGTATTACAAAATTTACATCCAAAAAAACATAAAAAACAAGCTGCCATATGTTGTTTTATAACTGGCCTTCACCTGGTAGTGAGGTTAGTGATTACTATAAGGATTGTAATCAACTAACTACACTGCCTGATGACCACGCAGTATATTCTCAGGAAAGGTCCTATAGTCTCCTTTTTTTACGTTTCACATTTCACAAAAGATGGACTGTAAATTACAAATCGACCATATTACACATTAAAACTTTCAGAACAACAGAAAAAATAACTGTGGGCCTATAAGTTCTGTGTTTCCTTGTAGGTCATTGTGTTGGCAGTATGGTTAGTGATTATAGTTTATATAAAACAATCAGCTAACAACACTGCCTACAAACCAACCCCAACAGGTCAATATATCAGCACATTAATCTGTTTGTACCATGTAGCCTAAACCTACATTATTAAAACAAACAAACAACAACAGCAACAAAAAAAAACAGCAAAATAATAAAGATTTAAAATTTGTAGTCTAATTATTACATACCCAAGTCGAACCAACAAGGAGGCCTAATATCCACTAATTACTGAGACATAAGAAATAATAATTTTAGTTTTTCAAGTCACCTGAGGAATGCTTCTGCACTCTCAGGTTTGTATGCATCTACTGTTGTTACGACCTCGCTGACGTCACATCACCAGGTGGGGTTAATTTCTTTTTAATTAAACTAAATAACTTAGTATTAAGTTATAGTATCAAGGTAACTTGATCTATCAAATAAAACAGTTTTATTACTAATTGTGGACAACGAAAGTCCACGTATAGCATTTCAGATGTGTCAGTCTTACCTGAAGATATTCATCAGAAGCTATCTGTGTCTTGCAGCGTCTTTGCGTTGGATTCCAGCACACGACAAGCTGTCTGTATTTATAGGCAGAGCTGATATTGCATGTTTAAATTCAGCGCCATCCAAGGCGGGAGCCACTTGAGCGCGAATCACGGCGCCTACCGCTGCAGATAATGGCGCTATTTCTCCCAGGAAAATGGGATAAGCACAGATGAGCGCCGGGCACAGAGGGAAACTAGATAAGCGTAAAATCAGTGGAATGAACTTAACCTAAACTACGAGATCTTAAGAAAAATATTTATCTAGATGTTAACAATAAAATGTTTTCTTTGCACAAGTGATGAAAATCATTTAGTTACTAAAAAAATATGAATTACCCTATTATTATTTTTACTGAATAAGATTTATTCACAGAATTGTTCACAGTAGACACCATAGCTTATATATAGGCCTATATATATTTATATATATTTATATATTTATATTTATAGGCCTATATATATATTTCCGCGAATAAAAAAGGTTTTGACAGGCGCCGTCATTTTAAGATCACGTTTAGGGTTTTTTTTGGAAGTAATTTATCCCACCAATATAGGCTACGTTTGTTGACTTTATCTCTGTCAAGCAAAAGCCACGTATGCAGCATAGAACGTTATTTCAACGCCTTCTAACGCAGTCAATCAAATTCTATAGTCAAAATGATCAGTTTTATTATCCACGGTATAATATCTAATGATTAAAATATACATTTCTAAGCCGTTACCTGTCGTCATTCCTTAGGTTGAAAGAAACACAAGTCAAGCGTAACGAAGCTTGGAAACAACAAACTGTTTTGAGGCCCATATCTATGTCAACACTAAAAACTGAGTTGTTAGCTGTTGGTAGGCAATGCTGTACAGTGTTTATAGTGGACAATGGTTTTCTGGGCTAGGTTACCAAAGGAACCACTTAGTCCACATGAAGACAGGTCTAGGCTTGCCCATACTAAGCCAAACAAAAAGAAAGAAAGAAAGAAAAAAAAAAAAAAGACAACTTATGTTCTTGCAGGTCACCCATACTATGGAACAAGTTTTCTCAATTGTTTCGTAAAGCTAGTCATATTTCTACCCTTATGTCCTTGTTTTATTGGTTCCAAGCTAGACCTGATAATTTAACCATGTCCTGGGCCTGTTTGCAACCATCATGCTCATAAATGAGAGTGCAGACATATCATAAAAGTTTATTCCTAATAAATTTATAAATCAGTTTCTTTGGTATACTTAATTCAGCAGTTAGAATAACAAACAAAAGCTACAAAAGTAGAGTCATTAGGAAAGCCTTTATTAGCTCCTTCTACAATTTGAAACACCTGTTCTAATCTAATTATGCTACAGACGAGCACATGCTAAAGCATTAAAAGGCCGAGCAATGTTAAAAGAGGTTGAATATATTTGTTGTGGTGCTTTAAGATGTTTTTGTATAGCTGATGCAAAACAAAATATTGATGTTTACTTCTTAATCAGCTGTATAAATGAACAAGTTGTTTGCTTCTTAGACTGTGATTTTATATTTTTACACTTTTTTTTAAAGGTAACAAACAAACTGCTTGGTCCATAGACTGCTGATCTTAACACTTAAAAATGAAGGAAGAGATTGCAGCCACAGTATTCTTCATTGCAAGACTAGCAAAAAAGCATGGTAAACTGGATCGTGTCAGGAGGGAGACGTTTGCTGTGCAATTGACCTCTGTGCTCTTTGAAAATTACAAAAATCACTGGTACCCAGAAAACCCTACTAAAGGACAAGCTTTTAGGTGAGTATCTTGATGTTATCTTAACTTTTAGCAAATCAAATGTCTAAATTCAAGGGGCTTTTCTTTTCTTAGGTGTTTAAGGATGAACAAAGCTCAAACAAGAGACCCGGTTATTGAACGTGCTTGTTGCCAGAGTGACGTTGTTTATGAAAATCTAGGATTACCAAAGGAAATGACCATTTGGGTTGATCCAGGAGAGGTGTCATGCCGGTAACACTTGATTTGCTGGATTGTTAATGAAATGCTTGATCCATACTGGTTTTATACTCCAGTGTACCATTCTAGTACTTCCAAAAACTGAAGAGTTGTTCGTTCTCCTAAGGTATGGTGAGAAGTCAACTCCATTTTGTGTTACTCAGTTGGAGGGTCAAAAAAGAGATGGGGAATTCTCTCGTAGGATAAATAACGCAGTGGAAAGGGCTTCATCTGACTACCATTCTGGAACCTCCTCAGATGAGGAGGGGGGAAACACCAGCATGAGCACCAGCATGAGCAGCAGCATTAGTAGCAACTACAGCAGTAACAGCAGCAGCCTTTCTGTTCCAGAGCCTAAATGCATCCCCACGGTGTCCAACCCGAACAGTGTCTACCAGGTAACGTGTTCAGTTCCTTTACGTACACCTAAAACTGCTAGTTGCTTCAATTTGCAATGTTTTAACTGCTGTTGTTCTCCGTCTATAGTTCAGTGAGTTTGGGCAGCCTCCACCTATGCAGAACTGGGGCACGTACCCTAAAAGAAAGCCATATGAGAGCTACCAGCAGCATTCCTCAAGTGGACCATACCCACCTCATAAGAGTTTCAAGGGCTACAGGCCCTCCTACGCATTCTCTGGTCCAAGGGTGGACCGCTATCACTGGGTCAGCAAGAACCGTTCCTAGAGGATTTTTTTTTTTTTTTAAACTAGTATTGTGTTGTGCAGTAATGCGAGCATATGTGAGTGTTATCTAAATGTAATTTCTATGTAGAGCTTTAAATTATTTATGGAGTCATGTGGCAATTCCACGAAGGCAATTTTTAAAGTTTGTTTTAATGATTTATTTGTGGAGTGGAAAAGACTTTCTAAATAAAATCTATTTTAATAAAAGTTGCTTGTGGATGTGCTTGGTCGGTTATGCCACTAGATGGTGGCAAATATCCATCATATAGCCTTCTAGAACACGTTTAAGTGCACCCCTCTATTTTCATGATTGCTGATGATTCTTAATGAGATGGTTTGGTGTGATCTTTGTATACAAACACTTGCAGTGTTTAACTGCACTTCAATCATCAAATTGTGACTTATGCTTGTACTGTATTTGGTAAACAATGTGGGATGAGAGCTTCTCTCTATCCCCACTAGGGTGCATGTTTCTGAGACTTGACCCCTGAAGAGAAAACTAGGGTGTGGTTGAGTTTGCCACTGAAATTTAGTAATTCTGTCTTATTACGTATTCTATACACTATCCGCTCTAAATAAGAAAATAGCTAAACCGAATTTAGAATGGAGAGTATGAACAATGGGATGTGTGTGTGTTTTATAAATCCTTCAACTCCATTCACAAGGTTTTTTTCATTTATTGGGAAGTCTTACCAGACAAATGCATTTATATAATGCACTTATATTTAGTATGTTAGTCATTTAAAAGAATGCGTGTTAAGTTTGGTGGCTGCCATATAGTGTTGGGATATGGATGACTAAAGTGAAAACTTTATTTACTCCGTGTGAATACAAGTGCTGTGAGTGAATTCTTATGCCACTCCTACGCAGCACAACTTTCAAAGCCATCAGATTGTTCTTGCACTACACAATTGTCTGTTTATGTGTAAGATTTAGTAGAAACAGATTTTACACCACAAGACTAGGAATGCAGACAGATCTAGATATTAAGTCTCATACTAAAATTTTAGGCCTGATTTTTCAACTCACTGCCAGTTAATAGAGATTGCAGACAAAAGATGCAATCTAATGCCAAGTATACACTACAAGATTTAGGGTTCAATAACAGTCCTGTCATGACAACATGGAAATGCGTTAGCGGTCTTAGTGGAATAAATCTATGCTGCAGCTGCTAGCTGCTGTGGTAGTTCCTGCCTCTTCTGCTGAAGAACCACGCTCAGAGCCTTTGGTCTTTATTTCAGATGATAGACTTTATTTACAAAGACAATAAAGCCGAGAGGTTCTCTGCAGAGCAAATCTATCAAAATTCTTTGTGTAGCCCCTTTTAGACTTGTTATGGGGCCTATAGGGCCTATGGGGCCATCTGTTTCTTATATCTGAAGGTCCGTAGTTTCTCCATGTAGGCCTCTGACTCCCACTCAGGTTTATATGTATATAGAATTATAATGGAAGAATAACTTGATATATAAATAGCTGCATTAATATTAATTAGAAATTATTAATTCATGGCTTACCCAATACAAATCTACTACACTGCAAGTACTGGAACTTGCTACTCCGATACATCCAAATATAAACTAAAAATAAAAATACTGCTGGTGCATATAATATAACATATTTCAAAGTTTGCACTTACATATAATAGGATTTAGCAAAAAATAAGCATATTTGGTATGCTGTCTTTAAGGTGGGCTTCAAAACGCAGAACATAGACCGAACACAGAGAACCTACAGTACCTACCATCCAGTATAGATGTGTATGGATCAGTCCCTAGAATAGTGCAATAGGGTGGAGGAGGAATACTGGAAAACTGTCGTGGGAGAGAGTTAAGTGGGTTGTATGCTTTTCATTGCACATACCTTAAATTCCAAGTCATTTAGTGTAAAAAGTGTTTTGACTGAACTGACATCGGTGAGGACAGACAGCTGTGGAGTGTAAAAACAATCTGACAACTTTACAGTCTTGTAGTGCATGTTTAGAAACCTGCTAAAATGTCCATAGATGTGTGTGTGTGGGTGGTTGTTCATTGCTTTTTTTTTGAAGTTTATTAAATATCGAATTCTATTCATTTATTCAAAAACAGACCTGAATATATTAAAACCTTATTGAGTTTTTAACCAAAAATATTTTAGTTTGCCATTTTTTGAGTGTTGGTTTCAAAAAATATAGTTTAGCAGAATAAATACATACTGTAGATTCATTGTTGTAAATGAGGAAATACATTTACTAAATTGGTATTTCCGCATTTGATGGTAGGGAATTAACTATACAATCAACTTTTCTACCAAAAAGAAAATGGTCATTGTTCTTTAGATCGTTGTGCATCCGATTTATCAAAAACTTTCACAAGTTCACACTTACATATAATTAAATCGAGTAAAGATTAAGCATATTTGGCATGCTGTCTGGGGAGAGGGATTGGAGCTTGGCAGGACTCCCAAGACCAGGGTCCACCCCCACCTCCCTGTTTGGAGAGAAGGGTCTGAGCTTGGCATCCGTCCCGATCCCAAAGTGCTCCCCCAAAATGCAATTAGAACAGGACAGCAGCCAGAACGCGAAAGGAGAAAGGAGGAGGGTAGATCCCTGTGGAAAAAAAGAAAATAATGTATATGTTGGAAAAATTTATACTGCTCAAAAAAATTACGAGAACACTACAATAACACATCCTAGATCTAAATAAATGAAATATTCTTATTAAATACTTTGTTCTTTACATATCTAAATGTGCTGACACCAAAAAAATTAATGGAAATCAAATTTATTAACCCATGGAGGTCTTGATTTGGAGTCACACTCAAAATGAAGTGGAAAAACACACTACAGGCTGATCCAGCTTTGATGTAATGCCCTTAAAACAAGTCAACATGAAACTCAGTAGTTTGTGTGGCCTCCACATGCCTGTATGACCTCGCTACAATGCCTGGGCATTCTCCTGAAGAGGTGCCAGATGGTCTCCAGAGGGATCTCCTCCCAAACCTGGACTTAAGCATCCGGCAACTCCTGGACAGTCTGTGGTGGAATGTGGCGTTGGATGGAGCGAGACATGATTTCCCAGATGTGCCCAATAGGATACAGGTCTGGGGAACAGGGAGCCAGTCCATAGCATCAATGCCTTCGTCTTGCAGGAACTGCTGACACTCTCCAGCCACTTGAGGTCTAGCATTGTGTTGCATTAGGAGGAACCCAAGGCCAACCAAACCGGCATATGATCTCACAAGGGGTCTAAGGTTCTCAACTCGGTACCTAATGGCAGTCAGGCTACCTCTGGCGAGCACATGAGGGCCAAACCGGTCATCCTGGAGGATGATGCAGGCAGCAGAATGTTCTCCACGCTGTCTCCAGTCTGTCACATGTGCTCAGTGTGAACCTGCTTTAATTTGTGATGAGCACAGGGCACCAGTGGCGAATCTGTCAAATGCCAAATCAAGTGTTCTCTGGCAAATGCCAAACATCCTGCACGGACTTGAGCTGTAAGCACAACCCCCACCTGTGGACATCAGGCCCTCATACCACCCTCATGGAGTCTGTGTCTAAGCAGACACATGCATGTTGCTTCCTAAGTGGGCAGTTTGATTTCACAGAAATGTGATTGATTTGAAGTTACATTGTGTTGTTTAAGTGTTCCCCTTTATGAGCAGTGCATACTTCCTTGAGGCTTTGTGACAGTTAGTATGTTCAAAAGGCTCCGGCGAGAGCAAATCATTGTTGTGGCTGTGTGTGCTTGTGAGCGTCTCCAGCGGTAGTGGTCCACTGTTGTGGCAGTGAGTGCATGTGAAAGGCTCCTGTGAGAGTGCACTGCATGCACGAGCCACTGTGGCTAGTGGTTTTCCAAATTTACTTTAATTTATTTTACATTTTCACTGGCCACAATTTTCTTGTTAGGAAATTACAATTTATATGACTTAATAATGGATACAAATATTTAAAATTAATTTGACCTATTTTAATATAATAAGATAATGTTACCAATCATATGAAATGTTACCAATGTTACCTGTTACCAATCATATGAAATCACACACATCCACAAAATTGATCATTCAACTGCAGAAGAAACAGAAGCAGCATTCAGATGCATTTATGACTGTTGTAGCCAAAATATAGCATGAATGCTTACACTTGCAGGCTAACTTATAACAGCATAATGTTGAGTTTGATGTTTTAATATACATGGAAAAAAAGATGAAAGTAGCCTACTATGAAAGTAAACTGCCAGTAGGTCAGAGCAAGTGACTATTTTGATAAATCAGTCATTGAAGCCTACAAACAATTCGTTTAGAGTAGAGGATGGATACCCAACCCGAGCCCGACGTTACCCGACGGGCCTGGCCGGGTTCAGACAGATATTTAGAAAGGATACTCGGGTTGGGCTCGGTCACATTAGCGCGAGTGTGTTATAAAGGCGCTTTTTACCTCGTATGCGCTGATGCTCTCATCTGTTGACATTAGCGAACGCCTTTCTACAGTTGCTTAATTAAAGTGGGCTTTCCACAGGCTTTTCCTTTCTCCGGGCTGAGTTGCGCTGTATTTTCCCTGATATTGCCTAGTTGTCCATCAATTATGATTATTTGTATTCAACCGCAAACATAGGTGAAAGTGTACACAGTTCGCCCAATCACAATGTGAAAGTAAAAAACAAGCACAAATTCAAACAAGATTTCAATACTTAACCTAATTGACAGTAGCTCCCAGATGCCTGAAAATTACATAATTACCCAAACATATCTGTGAAAGAATGCAAAAGCATTTAAACATATTTTTCCTCCTCGTACGATAGCCCGATGGGCAGGGCTGAGATGGATTTTGGTAACGTAGCCCGACTGGAAAACACATTAGCCCCGGGACGTCGGGCTAGCGATTTTGTGAGCCCTAGTTAATGCCATGCCCTATTTAGCACCAATTTTGATTCGGGTTTGTCTAAAAGTGACAAATTTTTTATGTTGGGAACAGCTTTGACAAATTCATTCTATTTAATGTATAATTCGACCGTTCTGAAAAAAGCCTAAAAAAATAAATACATACATAAAAACATCTGTCAGTAAAAATATAAAAATAGTATAAAAACGACTTAAAAAACGGTTCACAAGTCAGACATGTCGTCCACAAGTTATCACTGCTAACTTACTAACTTAACAGACGTTCTAAACAAGTTGCATCAGAATGTTGATATAGGTGCTCATGAGAGTTTTATGCGCGTAATATTACGTTGCAATGCGTTTATTATATCAGATGCCTTTAGAGAACAAAAATATATTGTCATACCAAAGAATAAACTACATGCCAAAATGGCTAGTGAGACTAAAGTTTTTACCCGCCACAGCCGAATTTTACCCACATTTGGCGGGTGGGCCGGTGCCAGTGTCAAGCGCTGAAAGACACACACTCAGACATACACACACACACATGAACTCACTTCAGCGAGAGGCTCTTGTTTTGAATAGTTTTCAGTAAAATTCAGATTAGTTGAATGAGGACGGATCCAGACTTGAATCAGTTTCTCAGATGCTCCTCTCTTGGTTTGTTTGTTCATATATTAAGTGTCCATGATTTTTCTGCTATATTAACAACATTTATTAATTATGTGTTTAACTCACACATGAATCTAACATGGATCTGATTCAGTGTCTTTTCTCTTTCTCTCTTCAGTCTGTCTGTATGCAGTATTACAGAGAAACAGTGTGTCATCCTGACTTCAGCTCTGAAATCAAACCCATCACACCTGAGAAAACTGAACCTGAGCAGTAATGAACTGGGAGACTCTGGAATGAAACACCTCAGTGATCTACTGATGAACACACAATTCAAGCTGGAGAAACTACAGTTATTATCATTATAGTGGTTATTTATTTATTTTTTATTTTTTTTAGGTTTTTTACCAAATATTTATA
>JAUCNO010000795.1:18200995-18212327 GCA_032353835.1 Enteromius viviparus | reverse complement strand
TTGTACACGCAGAGTTGTTTTGGCATCTCGAAGCGAGATTCCTATTCGTCGGTCACCGACGTGACGTCTCTGTTCCCCTTCTTCAGGGACCGAGGGTTTGGTTGATAACGAGCCTTTAAATCTTTATAATAGATATGATTATAAATCAAGAACAAGGAATTTACAGCTGTATTTATAAACTGCTTACTAATGACTAATAATGTTGGAACTATGCTTTATAAAGGATGAACCAACTGTTTAATCCTTAACTAATGATTCATAGTATGCAGTTATTATTAAGTGTTACCATTTTTATTTTATAAGTATCGATTTAGGCACCGTTTAGGCACCGGAACCGTTTTAAAAGTGTTGATTTGGCACCGGTATAAAAAAAAAACCTAAACGATACCACACCCTACTTATACTGCTGTTTTAGCTATTAAATAGTTCAGTTTTGAGTGTAATGGCAGAATGATTATATTTTGCTCTGTTTTTTATTAAGCTAATTTAGACGTTTTTTGTTCGTTAAATATATGTTTGTGTTTTTTTAAAGTACCAAGCAGCCAGCGCCAGACAGTGAGCTGTTCATAAAGTATGACTGGTCAATTTAGCCTTTTCAAATCATCATGACTTGCCTTAAAAAAGTTGTGTGCACTGACAGTAAACCTGATTTTATAAAATAAAGAAAAGAAGCACGCTCTGCCTTCTCATCACATCTCGGCCAATGTACGACGTTGCCACATCGAGTCTGCCTTGTACTGTGAGGTACTGCGGGGTGAAGGGACTGCCTTTTTGTCTTAAACGGGAGCGCTTCACAAAATGAGCCGAAACCCAGTGAAAAAGACATTATAAATATATCTATAGAAGGCTTTAAATTACTACTTGATGAAAAAAAAAATCTAAAATAAAAACTAATTAATTAAATTAAATTAAAAAAATGACTCTTTAAAAGTGTGTCGATGAGGAGATGGAGAAGCAGAAAATTCATCTTTGTGACACGGATTCAGAAAATACTTGTTTATGAGTAATAATTCAAAAGTCTTCCTATTGTTTTTATAAGACTGTTCTTGACACGGTGAGCAAGTTTGTGAATATTTGAAATGAAAAAGAAAAACTAAATAAAAGCAATAAATCTGTCTTACAGCGGTATTGTGATTGTGGTGTGTCACGTGATAAGCAAGACGTGTTGCCATGGAAAGGCATGTAAAGGAAAACATTCTAAAGGTGAACAAAAACAGTCGACGGAGACTGGAACACAAACTATTCTTTAAATACACATGATAAATGAGAGGACGAGATGATAAGCAAGGAGGAGCTAATCAAAAACCATAGTGACAAACAAGGGAGTGGAGACACATGGGAACAGACGTTTTTAACATAAAAAATCCACAACTGATTAGACAGGGGAACACTGACAGTCAGGGGTGGAGTGCCTTCTGCTCTGATGGAGTTGAGGGCACTCCAGCTGGCATACAGTACGTAACATCCATAACAGTTCACAGATGGTGTGCTCTAAATGTATTTATATGAATATATAAGCACTTAAATAAAGATCCAGCTGCATTAGACTAACAAGTTTAGTAGAGGTGGCATATACAGTATTGTCTTATATAGGATGAATATTACATAAATATTCTTAGGAACTTAGGAAAAAACTTTGTCTTGGACAAAGGGAAATCAAAAGGTTTGAGAACCATATCTCTGGACTCTCTAAAAAGTCATTTAAAATTAGTGAATTTGTGAATGCAAAAATAAAGAAAAACATTTACACCATAACTTAACAATGAGTAATCCCTAAAATCAGAGGTACAGTAATGATAGATGAGAACCAAGAACCAAACACTGATTGTAAGCCCAAACTTCAAACAAAAAATAAACTGGTTCTTCAAATCTGAAAACATAATAAAGATGCTGATCCAGTTGATTCTTCAATGAAAGCAGCCAGGTTTGCAGTCCTGCTGGGTCTGGCCCTGCTGTTGCTAAGGCACAGTGTAGGCTGTTTGTCATCTGGCTAGTCCTTATCTCAATCCATACATGCTAGATTCACGGCTCCCTCTCAGGGATTGGAAGCCCGCCCTTGCTCGATTTCTTCCCCCTGCACAGAAAGCCTTCATCTTTCTTCCCCCGAGAAGGTTGATGTGATGAGCATCAATATGGAGACATGGACACGCCACCTAAGTTCCTTACATATGAGGAGCTTGGTGTGCCGTGCTGTGGTGGCTCAGTCAACTAATGGCCAACATCGACTCCGGCCCAATGCTTTCCACCCTCTAACCTAGTTGGGAAAGTTATATTTGTCCTCTGGTTTTCCAAAATTGGCATAAAAATCATCATCACCGGCACTGCATGTAAAAAACATTTTTGTAATGCAAATGTGCATGTGGTTTTCACATTACAGCTTAAAAGCAAATATTGGCAAATAAGAGCATCCGAGGAGCATGTGAATTCAGTACTGTAATTTCACTAGCTCTGATGGCAGCAGGAAGTTCCTCTTCAGGAACCTAAACCGTGCCGACGAGACGCTATGGGAAACGACTCCAGCGCGATGACTCTGAATCGTTTGTGAAATTAGTCCAATGAAATGATGGCGAGCAGGTGAGCTCTGATGACATCAAAGAGCTCAGAAGGAGACCAAAGAGACCGTATGCGCCATCGGCAGGTCTAGGGCAGCCTTGGTGGTCACTTAGAGGCATCTGTGGCTGACTTTATCTGATGTTAAAGACAGAGTCTGCCTTATGGATGCCCCGCTAGAACCCCAGGGTCTGTACCAGGAGACTGTTAATACGGTCGTGAACAGACACCGGGAAGCTCGTAAGCAAGCGGCGGTGTTTCAGTGGTTCCTCCATCACAGTGCTCCAGCTCGCAAGGAAGCAGACGCTCTGCTGTGGGGCCCTCAAAGCCGAAACAAGATCTGAGGGCTGTGCTTCAGACTAAGAAGGCTCTGCACAAAAAGAAGCCCTGACAGCCATGCCTCAGGGCTTCAGAGGGCTACCCCTCCCGGAGAGCAGCGGATTGGACTGCATTATAAGGTTCACGTCTGCCTTCAGTGGCCTCAGGGGACTACCACACTAACCCTGCCAGTGCTACAGGGCATGGCCGTCTCCAGCAAGCACCTCTTTCAGTTTCCCCTGCCCGGGATTACAGCTAGGCTGAGAGTCTCATCATCGGGCTCTCGCCGGGAACTATCCACAGTTGAAACTTAGGCAGTTGACTTCCTGCCTTACTTCCTTCTGAGTCACTGACTTTGCAGGCAGCATTTTTGCATTAAGGCACCTCACAAAACTTAATTCAGGCTTCTAAGGCAGCTGAATTGTTTAATGATTACAACAAAATAGAACCAGTTTTGGTGATAACTAAATGCATTTACACATTAACTGACTAACAAAGGCAACTTTCAGAAGAACAAAATGCTGCATCTCCCTGCATTCCTGCAGGTACTTGCTTCCGCAGAAGCTAACATGTGCGCTTGTCAGATGACCCTGTTGCAGCTCGTGTTCCTGAAAGGGAACCTCTTGAAGTTATGAATTTACCCATGGTTCCCAGAAGGGAACAAGATACTATGTCTTCCTGAATCCCTGCAAACACTCTCTCCTGCAGAATGCATAAAAGCAATGCTTCCTGGGTGCTCACGTCACACCGCTCATGACATCTTGCTTCTCTATTGGCCTAATTTCATACATTCTTCAAAACATGGTCTTGCCAGGGTGTTGCCAAAGCATTTAAACACAGTGTTTCTTTTATTTGACAAGTATAATTGTTTCCACTGTTATAAAACATATGCAGTCTCCACAAATTTTAGGGATCCAAATGATTAAAGGCACACTTTCTTCTTTACCCCCAAAGGTTCCATATTAGCACTTTATGTACACTATGTGTATTACTGAGCTAATTATTTAAAAATAAGAAGCCTGTTCAGAAATTATAAATACATAGAAGTATTGCTTTGTAAAGATATGCATGCCTAACAGAATAGAAACACTCAACTGTATGTAAATGTTCTGAATGCAGATCACCAGAGACTCACACAACACTGAACAGGATTTTTCTGCTTGCAGAATACCAATGACTGTTTTGAAAGTTCCCTTTAAATACTAATTTAATAAATATTAAATACCAAATTTTCTGCAAATTGGTAGTAGTTGTTTTAGAAGTTACTGTATTTTCAGATATATGGGTAGGTTTAAGGGATCTTAAATATGGTTATGCAGATTAAGGCATTAATATAGTCTTATTCTAAGTATTATCTTCTAAGTATTAACTAACAGCCAATTTGCAAGTAATATCTATCTTTATAAGCAACTAGTCAATAGCCTATTGTGTTTTCTAATCTAAATTGTTACCTGACTACTAAACAGCTATATGAATATGGGCTACTTGGTAAAATCCTATACACTGTTGTGGAATGAAATATAGGTAAACAGTCTAAATCTATACTAATACACCACAGACTGCAAGTTTAACAAACTGAGAAATTAGGTAATAAATGTCAGCCAGACATTTGAAATACATTGGCTAAATCTCATAAATTAAAACAGGTCTTTCACTTACTGCTTGCATTAAATAGATTGTACAGTTTTTATAAGCCTATTGTGTGAAAAAGCTCTTTTGGATTCTCCGCCCAGGCCATGGCTGGAACATCTGGCCTGGGGAACATTATCAGATACTCACTGAGCCCTCCATAATGAAAGACATTATCTGTTGATCACAACATGTTCTGGATGGAGGGACAGCGCCTACACATACCCCATTTCTCAGGGTGTCTTAGCAACTGGGACTGCATCTAAGTCACATGACATTTTTTAAAAAAGGCAGTGGGATGATGTCATTCATCCAGTCAAATTCAACTGCACAGCTTGAAAACCAGGATATTCTTTTAATATTTAAAACAATTTTAGGATTATCAAAGTTTTCCTTAATTCTCTTAAGCTCTTTAGTGTCAAGATTAGCAATATAACAACGTTTACTTGGTTTTGTTTAGAGACTCTTTGCTTTGTAGCAATTAAATCCTTTATGTAATTTTTCAGATTTTTTTTCCACTATGACAAATTTGACTTAAGGTGTCTGATATCTGGAGAAGAATACAGTACATGCAATCTGCAATTTTCAAACAGACTGGGACAGATTGACATTTGCATACATATTTCTAGTAAAACAATTGGTTTATTGAAACCTGCAACCCCCCAAAAATCTTGTCATACCCATTACTGGAATATAAGAAGAAATATATATATGTGTGTTTGTGTATAAAAAGTAAGGTCAATAAGTATATGATCACCCTGTGATTTTGCAAGTTTGCTTACTTAGAAATCATGGAGGGGTCTAAAAATTTTTTCAGCATAGGTGCATTTCCACTTCACGAGTTCGCGCTTGCGTGCTGTCCGGGGGGGGGGGGTTTAAAAACCACCCTAGTGGTTTTTAAACAATTTATTTGGGAATTTATGTGTCAAATAAGTATTTGATCACTTGAGTCAAAAAATGTTAATATTTATCACAGAAGCCTTTGTTAACAATTACAGAGGTCAAACAGTTCCTGCAGTTCTTCACCAGGTTTGCACTCACTGCAGGCTTACTCCTACAAACAGATCTTCTCTAGATCTGTCAGGTTTCAGGGCTGTCTCTGATTAACACAGAGTTTCAGCTCCCTCCAAAGATTTTCAACTGGGTTTAGGTCTGGAGACTAGCTAGGCCACTCCAGAACCTTGATATGCTTCTTACAGGGCCACTCCTTGGTTTTCCTGGCTGTGTGCTTTGGGTCATTGTCATGTTAGAAGATCCAGCCACCTTTAATGCTCTGAGGGAAGGACATTTTTGCCCAATATGTCACAATACATGGCCCCGTTCATCCCCTCCTTAATACAGTGCAGTCGTCCTGTCCCCTGTGCAGAAAAACACCCCAAGGACATGATGCTTCCATCCCCATGCTTCACTGTAGGTATGGTATTATTGGAATGATCTTCCATTTTCTGACAATTGCCCCAACAGTTTTTTTTTTCACCAAGCTCCCCTTAGCCCTTTCCAGCTTTGTGAAGGTCTACAATTTCGTCTCGTGTGTCTTTTGACAGCTCTTTGGTTTTGCCCATGTTGCTACTTAGACTTTGGCAGATTGTGGGGTGCCCAGGTGTCTTCATGACAGCTAATGACATCAAACAGGTGCTAATAATTTAGAATCATGAGCAGAGTGTAGCTGGACAATTAACAAGTCTTTTATAATTATTATTATTATTGGAATTGTTTATTACAATTATTATTTTATGTATGCAAAATATAATTCCTTCTTTACTTATTTCTATGTAATGCTTATTTTAACATTTTTGTGAGGCATTAATAATACAAAATAGTTGCTTTTTCACTGCAGAAAACATTTTAATATAAACTACTGGAGAGTGTTGAGAAATTGAAAAATCCACAATGTGATGGTTCATATTTCACAGACAATGCTAAATATGGCTTTGTGTCATTAAAAATTTAAACTCTTATTATTATCAGTAACTGTCCACTTGGGCAAATTATCATAATGAATTCAGCTGAAATGAGAGGTTATGACTCAGCATTAACTTCTCTACTGTTCACTTTCCACAGCATGTGTTGTTCCCAAGTCACAGGAACACATCAGGACTAGGTACAGAGGTGAGAAAATGTGGAGACAGCACCATTGTTTAGGCCAAAGGTCATGTTATAAGCAGATGGTTTGCACCCAAATCACACAGCACAGTGTGAACATAACTTACTTTGTCTTAAACTACTTTAATCATTGTCATCAAAGTGATGAGTCAATATACAAGGACAGGCACCAAGCAGTGAAAAGGGAGCTCACCTTTTTTAATGCCTGTGACGCAGTGGATCATACAGACTTCTGAATATGACCATTGTGTGCATTCTGAGGATGGATGAATCAGCAGGAGCTGCGTAGGGACAGCTTGTTGGAACATATTGTTCTGAAATTTTTATCAGGATTGTTTAACACTCTTACCTTATTTTGATTTTCACCGAATTACAAAGAGCCACCAAACAGCTGCTGTTTTGTTTTCAATTAACTTTGCCGTCATCAAGACAACCCTCCAGGAAATACTTTAATTGACTTAGAAGTTTGTTTTGGCTAAGGAGCGCTGATTTAACGCCATGCAGTTGCAGATTATTCATGTTGTTCTCTCAAAGTCAAAACATAAAAGTGCCACTGTGAATTAATGAATTTTTTTTTTTATATAAGTCCTGGAACTGATGAATGCTGACAATAAACCAGACCAAGCGTGCAGGGGCAGATTTAGTGAATTTGAGGCCTCAGGCAAATATAGGAATGGGGCTCCGGATTTTCCTTTTTTTTGCTGCTGCATATTGGTGCCACATAGTTATGTCCAGTGTTTCAAAATTTTTCATGTACATATTATTATGGAATTCTTTCATTAACATTAAAATTTAATTTAGCAGACACTTTAATTCTTTCATGTTGCAAATCATGAAATAGCAATTGATTTACAGCTAAGACGCAAGAACAGAAGTAAAAAAATTAAAATTATATTTAATGACAAAACCCTGTTTAGGCTACATTTTCACTTCCCTATGGGGACATACTGTATTTTGATGCAGCTAAATTCTCAATAAATCTGTTTTCAATGATACTGTTTCTGTTGTCATAAAACGGAATTAATATGAAAAAGTGACTGAATAGTGAATTATTAACGTCTCGGTTACGTACTGTAACCCTCGTACCCTGATGGAGGGAACGGAGATGTTATGTCTGACAGACTGGGGTCATTACTTGGGGGCACTGTTTCGCTCTGATAGAGAAAATGCCAGTGAAAATTGGCTAGGGAAATTTGCACGCTGAACCACTCCCGGCTGAGCGGGTATAAATAGGGCAGCAGGTGCATGCACTCATAAGATATTACTGAGGAGCCGAGAGCCAGGTCCCTGGGCCCCCAGCGATGGGTCGAGGCTGTGGCAAGGGGACATAACGTCTCTGTTAGCTCCATCAGAGAATGAGGGTTACAGTGCGTAACCGAGACGTTCCCTGTCTGTCAGTCACTACGAGCTATATTGTGATGACAGACTGGGGTCCATATGGAAAGCGTCACAGCCCAGACCCCCGACAGCACTGCAATAGTTATAGACAGGTGCTAGCGTACCGACAATTGCTGTGCAAGGTCGTAACCTTCCCAACGCCCCAGTGCAAATTCGCTTGCCATGATATCATATGGTGAGTACTTTGCCACTGGAGAGGGCCAAACTGTCCGTTCCTGAGCTTTCAATTTCAATTCAAGAGGATTGCTTCAGATCCTCCTTTTTGCTGTCACAGTTTGGCGGAACGAGGGGGACAAAAAGACAAAGAGGAGGAGATTGGTACAACCCAGAGGTTGTAATACCTTGCAAAGGTATTTGGTGTTGCCCAGCCCGCAGCTTGTCAGATGTCTGCCAGGGAGGCTCCATGTGCAAACACATTACCCTAGTGGAGTGAGCTCTCACTCCCAGGGGACACAGCTCGTCTTGGGGCCTGGTACGCCAAGACAATGGCATCCACTATTCAGTGGGCCAACCTCTGCTTGGAGACAGCCTTCTCCTTCTTCTGACCTCCGTAACTGACAAAAAACTGCCTGAACTTCTGAAGCTCTGGGTGCAGTCCAGTCCAGCTGAAAGCAACTCTGAAAGCAATTCTGAAAGTTTTTTAGTGGCACCACTCTCCTGCCTTCAAGGGAACTCAAGGGCACCCTCCACAACCTTCGTAAAGACTCGTGGTGACAGGGAGAGCCCGAAGGGGAGGACCCTGTGCTGCCATGCTCGACCCTCGAACACAAACGACAGGAACGGTCTGTGTCAAGGAAGAATCGAGACATGGAAGTAAGCGTCCTTCAGGTCGACTGCTGCAAACCAATCTTGGAGCTGAACGCATTTGATGATGCATTTCTGCTTTAACATTCTGAACGGCAGCCTTTGCAAGGCGCGATCACCGGTGAACTGCACAGGGCAGACCTTGTGGGAGGTGTAAGAGGTCCTTGAGGACTTACCTGGCAGAGAAGCTCTCACAGCCCTCAAGTCAGCATCCGCCCTCGCCACGGAGTCAACACCGGAAGCGGTGAAGTCAACTCGGGGAGCTGATGTTGACTCATTTGAACTCCCCTGGAGTCTGCAATACTGCCAGGGACATGTCCTCACAGTGAAAACATGAGTCCTCCCCGAACGAGCCTGCCGGGTCCCCAGACACTGAAGGCAGCGATCGTGGCCGTCGTTGGCCGAAAGGTAGTGACCACACCCAGAAGGACACGGTTGGCAGTCGACTTTTTAAAGATACCGTTCCGACCGTGTCCTTCTGGGTGTGGTCACTAACTGTCAGAAACTGCTCTTTTGTGAAACGCCCAAGGGAATCACTGGATTTGCACAGGGACTCCACTGATCTCGTCATAGCACCACACCGAACAGCTCCCGCTTCCTTTGCTCTCTCTTGCAGCACTCGAAACAGAAGAAAACTGCATGCAGCTCTCGGCTCCGAAGCAAAATCTGATGAGTGGATGCACCTGCTGCCCTATTTATACCCAATCAGCGGGGAGTGGCTCAGCATGCAAATTGCACTAGCCAATTTTTATTGCCGTTTTCCTTCAGAGCGAATCAGGGCTCCCAAGTAATTACCCCAGTCTGTCGTCACAGCATAACTCGTAGTAACTGATAGACAGGGAACTAAGTAATAACTCAATATGAATGGATAACAAACTTTACCTTAAAAAAAATGAAGAAATTAATTTTATATTTTAGTACTGTTGTTTATAAATAAGGAAAACTGAGAAAGAGTATTTAACCCTTTGAGCGGTACGGTCCCACATATGGGATTTTTCTTTCCGTGCCCCTGGGAGTACGGTCCCACATATGGAATTTAGAACATTCGGTGACGTCGCATAACTGCCAAATTCAAACTGAGCTTTCGCGTGTTTGCTGGCGCTGAGCCAGAGAGAGACATGAGCTGTGGGCCATCGGCCGCTCCATGTCCAGCCTGGTGGTCTTAGAGCGGCATCTGTGGCTTAACCTGACCCACATCAAAGACGCTGACAAGATGATGTTCCTCGACGCTCCTATTTCGCCGACCGGACTGTTCGGTCTCTCCGTCGAGGGCCTCACCGAGCGCTTTTCTGAAGCGCAAAGAGCGTCCCAGGCAATGGAGCACTTTTTGCCTAGACATGCTGCTTCTGCTTCTGCCAGCCGCTTAAGACCGCCAGTACAGCAGCCCAAGCAGCAGCCCTTAGCCGCTCAACCTCAGCTGCACCAGAAGCAGGAGCCACAGAGACATCGCTCTAGAACCTCCACTCGTCGCTTCCCTTTCCTGAGGAAACAGGGTCCCCGGCCCAAGATCGCGTTGGACCCTGACGCTAAAAAATCCTTCTAACAAGGAAGCGGCCGGGCAACGGTCCCGCCCAGGCCGGACCGCCCCGAAAGCTGCTCTGCCTTCGATCCCCTTTGCCTCGAGAAGCTCCGGGCATGGTGAGAGTCCTAAACGCTGCGCTTACAAGGCCCATAAAAGCGTCCTTGCAGCACACCTTTTTAAAGGCGACCCCACAAAATCATATAAAGAGCAGTTTCAATAGCCGTGTCAGGGAAGAAGGTCACAAGCTCCTGCTGGTAGCTCCCCTCTGGAGGAACCAGCCGTGGATAGCGGACCTGTGCGCAATGATGACAGCAGCCGCGTGGCTGATTCCCCTAAGATGCGATCTGCTATTTCAGGCTTAGGGCATGATTTGGCACCGCAGCCCGAGCTGTGGGCTCTCCATGTGTGGCCGCTCAATGGGAGCATACATTTCTCTCAGAGCGTGTACTAGACACCATTTTACAAGCAAAAGCTCTGTCGACAAGACTCCTTTATGCCATGAAATGGTCTGTTTTCTAAATGGTGCACACAGCACAACGAAGACCCCCCTACTTGCGACATATCACTGATATTGTCATTTCTGCAACACGTGCTAGATAAGGATCGCACCCCTTCTATTTAATATTTGAAATAAAAAAGGAAAAACTAAATAAAAGCGATTCATCTGTCTCACAGCTTTATTGTGCCCAAGGTATGTCACATGACAAGCAAGACGTGTCGCCATGGAAACAGTAAAGGTGAACGTTCTAAATAACGGTCACCAAAAATAAAACTCCCTCTGGGGGTCCCCTGGCATATTTTAAACTCACAGCTGAAAAGGTTAAAAGATCTGATACAATATCAACGTCTAATATACAACTCTTACTCTGCCTAAAAAATAAACAAACATAAAATAGATATACATTTCTCCTTTTTCCCCTAAATGTTTCATTTAATCAGAAAAAAATTAATAAAATCTTTGCGTGTCCTGTAGAAACAATGAATTTGTTCACTAGAGTCAGAGCAGTT
>JAUCNO010000795.1:18157987-18170518 GCA_032353835.1 Enteromius viviparus | reverse complement strand
AAAACACAGAAAGTTCGCTGGGCACTGAAGTGCCATCCCCTGATCTGGGCTGGCACTTCCAGCTGACTGTGACACTTATATTTCTGAACGGTTTCCCTAGTTTCCTTGATTCTTGTGATTTAGACTTTGCATTGTTATGCACATCCTGATTTTGTTAAGTTCTATGTGTCTCTGGGTCAACATATTTTGATTATCCTGGAACAACATTTTAATGCAAAAATGTAGTCTTGACCATACCCTTACCCATGAGTAATGCTTAAAATAAGAGGAAATAATAGATGACTGAAGCTTATGTACAAGCACCAAACACTGATTGTAAGCCTCAACATTACAAAAACTGTAAACATATTTCTTCAAATCTGATTGGTTAATCCCAATGGTGTTCCAGGGTCAACAAAGATGTTTGCTGCCTGCCCTGACCCGTGACTGAAGATGTTATGTATATTATAGAAATAAGAAATAAGAAGACAATGTTTTGTTTTTGTATATGGGCACATAAAGTTAAAAAAAAATGTTTAATAAATAAAGTATTGAAAATAATAAAAATAACTGGAGCCTGATGTTATTTTATTATTTATTTTTTAAACCGCATTAGCAGTTTTATTTTCTGTAGACTCACTTACTGTTATGTATTATTACTCATTTGCACCTAAAACTTAACTATTGAGATGAATGAGGCAGAGGCATGCATCCGCATGTGCATCTTGTTAAATAAAGACGTCATATACAGGCAGGGTCAGACACGGGCAAACAGAGCAATAGAGACAAGGCAGAATCAAAGTCAAGGTTCACAGGCAGAAATCAGGGCAGGCAGCAAACAATCAAAATCCAGATATACAGTCCATGGAAATAACAGGAGAAACCAAAAAGGGATAGAACACTCGGAAATGATAGCTGGGGCAAATCAAGATTTCACGGTGAATGAGTCTTAGCGCTTTTTTTTTACTGGAGGGAAGGGTTGTGGTGATGAGGATCAGGTGCAAGTGTGGCATGTAATCAGTACCAGGAATGAGGCATGGTGGGTGATGGAGTTCATGAGCCCGACACAGATGTGACTGAAGTGCCCTCTAGCGGAGAGTAGAGGTGTAACCCGCACTGGCATTGTTGTCCGGGTTCAAATGAATGATCAGCTAAGAACAGGAAAACAACATACTGCCTTCACATGCTATCTGATTTACTGTATTACTGTATACTGTAATTGGCCATCAACTGCCTCTCAAGGCGTACAGTATCTAAGGAATCATTTTGATTTCTGAGTTTGGTGGGCCATAAGCTAAAACATGGAAGGGGAGAAACATAGCCCTAATTGTAGTACTGAATTGTAAAATTGTATTAAATCTTTCCCACAGTATACATATTGCTTAATCTTGCAATTACTGTCATGTATATTTACGTATATAAATAACCATTTATGCATTTAACAAGCTGAATCTAGCACAGTGAATTTGAATAAGATGATACATTTTATTTCAAACTCGTTGGACATTGGCTAAATATCCTCTTGACATTTTGGCTTTATACAAGAAATAGACAAGAATGAATTGATGAATGTAATGATGTCCATTATGGTTCCTTTTCTTTCTGACAACAAATCACATGAAAATGACAAACTTGGACAATAATTACAACTTTAAAAGTAGGGAAATAATAAAGTAGGAAATGTCTGATAGCATTTGAAGGCCCTTTGAGCACGATTTATACAAGAAAGCACTTCATGTTTGAGCAGATGTTAACACATCTGTGCATCATTTTATAATTTATTGCCTAATGGTGTTTGTTAAATACATTATAATTTTCCCTGCTCTATTGTGTTTTGTTGTGGTGGAAAGTGAAATCAGAGTCTCTAGGAGAACAAATGCTGGAGCACAAACTGAAAATCATGAGAGTCAGCAGTACAATCTATACATGCACAGAAGTGCAAAAATACTCTTTCTGTATTTTTGTATGAATTTGTTTCTACAAAAGCAAAGAGGACTGTCTGTCTGTGTGTGTGTGCCACAAAGTGACAACATTTATGCCATGTGACACATGACAAAATACATTTACATACCATGTATTTAATGTCAAAACCCCCAAAAAATGAATGATGTAATGTAATATCTCGTATCGTTGTGCACAGACACATTAATATTTGGAAGACCCCTAGATCATATTATACAACATAGAAACAGCCATGTAAGGGCAGGTTTTAGAAAACAAAAGTGACTCTAGTTTCAAGCCAGTTTAGAGCTGGAGAGTGATATTGGAGTGAAATCCAAAAGAAATTCAAACTGGAAAATATTTTATTTTATACATTTGAATGTCCTGACATCCTTTATGGGTCTTTGAAGAGGAAGTGAAATGGCTTACCTGACACTGAGATTTTTGTTGCTCTACTTTATTCTAAAAGGTGGGTTTAAAATTTTATATTAGAGGTCTATGTTTCACACAGTTATTGCTTTGTTTGAACAAAATGTAACTTTATTCGCACAGGTCTTTCTTACATGTTACTGTTAAATGTTACTCTTATTTAATTTTGTTTTTTAACACATTATTTTTAACTAAATTATGAATCTCGCTGAATCTCACAGTAGCTGCCATAAAGCTGTGGTCTCCCCCGGGGTGGATGATTAAAATGCCATGTCAATATGAATATGAGGCTCGAGGAAGTATCCAGCAGTTGTCCCTACAGTGGAGAAGCCCTAGGAACCAGCTGCTCTGTCACCTGATCAAGCACAAAACGTACAGCAACTGCACAGCTGGATATTCAGTGCACTACAGCCCAGGGAATATCACTCTCATCATCGCTGAGGTGAGGCAGGGGGATTTTGGGAGGCACGTGTGTTCTGTGAGCAAGCTTCATGAATTCTCAGACTTCAGCATCGAATTATACCAGAACGAAGGTGAGGATGTGCATAAAATCACATTAATATTTTTTGTTAACAGTGATGCAGCAGTTATGAATGCATGAACTGTATCAACTTCTCTAGCCTATAACTATATATACATATATTACTTTATATCTTGTAATATCTTTAGATCTCTCTGCTGAACAGCCAAAAGGCAAGGTAGATCAGTCAGGTAAAGTATGCAATTGTGTTTAGTTGATTAACTATTTCAATTTAAAAAACACTGATAAAATTGTCATGGGTGCAGTTGTTGAGATGATATTAGTTTATTTATTATTCATTGAGTGCCTAACTCTTACCCACAGGTTCTGCAAAGGATAATTTCTTCCTTCTTGGCTGCAGTCTTTTTGTGTCCATTTTTGGGTAATAAAACAAGAACAATGTTCATCATCAGAATAATGTTCATCAATGTTTCACACTTTTTCACAATGAGATGATGAGGGATTTATACAATAAGTCAGTGCATTGTTATTCTTATTTTTTTTATATAAAAGTACCACTGGATGGCGGTATACTCATAAATATCACAAAACACCATTTTTAAGTTATGACGTCTACTTGAGGATTGATGTTTAAATAACATTAGCTTTCTTTGTTTTGTTAAAAAACACAATAAACGTTCAATACTGTGTAAGCAATATAGTGCAAAATGTATAATATATAATGTATTAAAATACAATATGTAATTTAAAAAATACATAGTCTAATAATTTTATAGATAGATAGATAGATAGATAGATAGATAGATAGATAGATAGATAGATAGATAGATAGATAGATAGATCTCTCAAATTAACATAGTACATTTGGCCCTATTTTGTGGACTTTTCCTCGAGTATAATTTATTTATTTTAAAATGAGTGTGGGTGTAAGCTATGTATTTAAGATATTTCAGGCCTATCAACCAAGCTGCTTTTCACATCATTTTTGTCACTAATTCAGAACGCACTGTATTTATGCTTGTTCATGTTTAAATGTGATAATAGCGGAGGAGTGTTACACCAAATCAGCATGTCAAATAAATGACAAAATAAACGCAACAACACAAAGGTTTTAAAGTACAGCATGACATGTTGTTTACCAAGTTATTTGCCTTTTGAGGCTTGATTGATGTTTCTTTAATCATAATTAATCTAGGATGTGATGAAATGACATTGCCAGAATGAACGCTCAGCACCGCTCATCTTTCCAGACACATTGGCTTGTATCCATTATATGGGTCTACAGTATGTGACATGAGCTTGCATGAAACGGTTTCAGCACATAAACACATATATGTGCCTGACGGATTCTGACCTGACATGCCTGCATCCTTTCAAAGACAATTCATTTAGTGCATTTAATGTTCAACTTGCTATTTTAGTCATAGTCATACAACATATCATAAAGGCACTAATAGCTGGAAACAATGAGAGATGTTAATACATAGAGATGCATTGATAATATATTCATTGTTATAAATTCATTGTGGCTAATGTAACATTAGCAATGTTAATGTAAACACATTAGCTTCTTTGTTAATAAATGTCTTGAATTATATATAGTATTTAAAAATGCATAAAGTAGTTTGTAAGAAAAAGAAAAAGATAAGGCTTCCATTTAAAGAAGATGCACTAGTACATGTAGAACTGGAATTAAACATGTCATTTGAGATACAGCACTTTAAAGTACCATGCATAAGACATTAGCTTTGTTAATTTCAACCTGCCAGCACAGAATAATACATTGGGCTTTCACCTACAAATTAAAGGCAGTATATTTTTCAAGCTGTAGTGGTGCCATGCCACACTGATAGCATCGGATTGATATAGTGATGAAATGTTTCAAGAGATCAAGAAGATTTTCACTTCTTCTTATCTTCTTCTTTTTGTAATATTCATCTTATTTTCCTAAATTCAGATACACTTAACTGATGAATAGTGGCACTTAATACATTTATAATCTTTTTTAAAATATCTTTTTCAAGTAAATGCTGTTCTTTGAACTTCCTACACTCTCAGAAATAAGAGTATAAAGCTGTCACTCTGGGGGTACCTTTTCAAAAGGTACACTTTTGTACTTATTGGGTTCAAAAATGTACCCTTATAGGCACAAACATGTACCTTTTGAAAACGTACCACACCTGTGACAGCTTTTGGACCTTTATTTCTGAGTGCAATTGTCAAAGGATACAAAATAGCCCATGGTTTCTACACAATATTAAATCAGCATATTATTTCTGAAACATGAAGTAGCCCAATGGCTGCTAAAAAGCATTACCATCACAGAAATAAATGACATTTTAAAATATAGTAAAATGTAAACAATGTTTAGAAAATGCAGTCTTGGTGAGCCTAAGAGACTTTTTTCAATCTTTGAACAGAAGTGGATAGTGTTCATGAAACTTATTATCATGATACCTTGTCTAACAAGCATGATGTGTTCATGTTTTAATAACCAAGTGGAATAAATGAAAACAGCCCACTGTGGTGGATGATATTCAGAGAATCCTAATCAGTAACTACGCATAGATACTTACCATGGTAAGGAGGCACCCTTTTGGGCTCTGATAAGAGTTCATGGGATGAAAAACAATTTTGGGGTAAGGAAGAATCATTTTGTTTCAGACTTTTATTATAATTTGCGCTCATGGTAGTGGATGTTAAATGACAGAGCCAATAACATCTGAATCATCAGATTCTCTCATTCAATTTGTTATATCATCACAAGCTGTTCATTTACATCCAAACACAACTAGAAATATCTTATTTGACCAGACAGGGAGGGTTGTAACACTTTTCAGTGTATCTGCTGGATCCACAAAGGGTTCACACAGTAGGACAGTGTATACAGTTAGATTTCACACAACTGTGAGAGCGACTAACGCGCACCCACGCTGTCTGTTGTGTTTTTAGAGTTGTTAGTCTATGTTTTATGTATTTGTTTCTCAATTTAATTAGCTCTTTTTATTTAAATTGTTTTATATGTAACAATTTATTTTAAGGTATCCTTAACTTTTAGTTTTTTATGCATATTACTAGAATATTAGTCACTTAGTAGTAATTAAGTAGTAATTAATGTCTTATTCTACATAATCTTTTTCTACTTCCATAAAACTCACAACTAGCCTACCTTACCAACTATTAATCATCAGATTAGTCATTTATTTAGGGTAAAGTCATAGTAAATCGTGAATACGTTTTCCCTTTTCTAAAGTGTTACCGTTTTGTTACCTTTTTAAAATAAAATGAAATTGCATGGGTTGATGTATAGCTACCATATGATTTTTCCCCAACCCATCTGATAAAGGTTGTTACATCAGACTAGCCTATTTATTTATAAGGTTTAGGGATGTAGCCATGTAATTTGTAGAGGTATACGATTCTGATTAGGTTATGAACATTATAAAAACAACATGTGTAAGCTACAATTTCAAAATCTGGTCACATAAGCTTCTTGGTTTTGTCAGAGGGTTAAAAGTGTTGTTAAAAAAATAAAATAAAATAAATAAATAATCGAAATATAGAGTGTTTGCGCCTTCTTATGTAGCCTACTTAAACAATATTTAATTGTTAATAATCCGTAGGAAAGCCCATACGAAGAAAGCGGTGTGATGTGGGAGAGTGTCGCGCACTCTGATTGGTCCATTCAGCTGAAGCGAACACCATCTACAGACAGGCAGAGCGCGTTTAGAGAGCTCAACACACTGAAAGAGAGAGAGAGACAACGTCTTTACTCATATATTCTTCAATCATAGTTTTACTGGACAACAAATCTTAAACTTCACAAACCTGTCATCTCAAATCGCTATGGATTGTCGAAACGTAAGTGTATATGTTTGTGTTTATGTTTGTGTGTAGTTTCAAAAAGAAATTTAGGAATTATGCAGATTTGTGACTACAAACTACGTTATATATAAGTGTTAGCGATATTCTAGACATTTTCAAAAGGTCTGTTTTTTAAAAATGTAATCAATTTCTAATTTCTAAACAGTTAAGGTGAAACTGAATTGTAAATGTTGTTGTTACATAATCCAGCAAGTACAGAAACTTAGTGAGTTCATATTTTAGGATTTACGGAACTGCTGGACACCAATTACATTAAAATATTAAACTTACAAATTAATAAAAAATTAAGAGAGTCTGCATTGTGATTCCAAAGCCAGATTAATCAGCTAAAACCAACCATTATCTAAGTGAGTGTTTACAACAAGGGGATTTAAGAGAACCTGCTGTAATCAGTTGTATTAACGTCCTAGCAGAGGAATCACAGCTTGCATATAATATACAGAGGAATATCAAAGTTTTACTGTTTATTGAAACAAAGATTGTCTGTTTTTTTCTGTTTACATTAACAGTAGAGAATGACACATGGTAGTGTTAATTCTCTGATAAATATTTCTCCAAAGGTTTTTTCCTGTGTGAAAGAATTGAAATGCTTTAAAAGAGATGTGCTGTGAATGCAGTTGTGTTTGGTAAGAGGGGTCACTGGTTTTACGTCTGGTCTTGTGTATTCATAAGTGCTGATTTTCAGAACTGGCATGTCTGTGTCTAAAAATAAAACACTTTAATTCTTGATCAGTTCATCTTTACAAGTTCAAACATAAGCTTTTTGCTCTTATTTCCACATTATGAATTGATTAAAGTGTTTAAATAAACGAGACTAATCTGTGATTAGTTAATGTCACGTTGGCAATTGTTCATTCCCATTTGCTTTACCCTTTCTGTACAGCAGGACGTCAAGCAGTCGGTTGATTACACAAGTCATCCATTGCGTGGGCTTGGAGTTGTGTGTTTGTGGGAGGGTTCAGAACTTTCTAGAAACAGCAATTATCTGTGTATAATTTGAATGAAGATGTGGCTGTGACTGATGAGACAGATGGTCATTTGCATGTTCCAAACTGTTGGGAGATTTTTCTGATGAGACATAATCACAAGCAAGGTTCACACAAGATGTTCCTTGATTGATGATTGGTCTCAGGATCAGCTCCCACCATGCTTGAGAAAGCTCTGTGGTTGGGAACATTATTTTGTGTTGGATGCGAATCTAAGAGTGTGTAGGTTTTTTTGACACATAGGGACTGTATGGTGAAGGAGCACAGAATAGGAGCACTCATTATAGATCATTGTTTATCCCTGCGTAATAATGCAGAAACCTCAGAGGAGAGCATCAGGCTTCCACCTCACTCAGCTGGATCTTCACACTGTTAGCCTGCGGAGCTCCGAAGGCTTTCAGCTTCAGTCCCTTGACTGTGATGCACCCCCAGCAGGCAGGGAAAATTACTCGAGCTGTCGGAAGCTCGAGGCTCACTAGGGACCGCTGACAGCTTGGATACCACTGCATGAGGAAAATAAAAGAATCAAAGAAATCAAACAAAAAGAATGTGCATTCCCTTAAATATGGTGACTTACCTTTGAGATACCGTGCATTCATGATTTTGATTTCGAGAGAAAAAGAAACTCTTTTGGTGAGAAAAGATTAAAAGTGGACGTAATAGTATTAAGTAAATAGTTCAAATAAGAAAATTCTGTCATTTACTCACCCTCATGTCATTGCAGCAGGCGCGTAGCCAGTAATGGGCCAGGGCGGCACTGGCCCGCCCACATTACTCCCTGGCCCACCCAGGCAAGTTTGATCAAAATACATTTTTAGTTTATTTTTATTATTCAAATGTATTAAAAATATATTTATTAATATAAACCTGATTTATTTATTCATTGCCGAATAAAATCAGGTTTATATGAGTAATAATGAGTAATTTATATGAGTAAAAACATTAATATTTTTTCTAGGAAAAAATATAGGCCCGCTCACTTTTTCAATAGTACATAATAAAAATACAATAATACAATTTCTGCCTACGCCACTGGCCTACTCTGAAACTATAAATACGGTAGAAAAGACAACAAGAATTATGAGATTAAGATTATGAGAGTAAATTGAATTTCTTTTTTTTTTTATTCTATTCTATTTTTATTTTGTGCTGGAAAGGGTCCTCAATAAATTCTAAATGTGGCAATTTATTATTATGTGATAAAATTTATTTATTTTAAAATTTATTTAGTTTCTTTACTTTGTCAATAATTTAATGATATAGGCTAAAGTGATAATTTAATGATGCATAAAAGTGAATTTACAGAATTTGCAAACACAGGTTTTTAAAAATATAATTATCTAGTAAATCCTGAAATGAACATTAATTGATGTGCCTACTGCAGCTATTGTTTATTGCTCGGTCATGTTATCTAATGTAACGTTCGACTATATAATATTCTAGTTGTAAATTGTTTCAAATATTTTTTCCTGCACTTGAAAATGAAGACGTCTCTTCATAAAGCATTACTCATACTTATGCTTCATGTATATTTTTTTGGTAATACTGTAATAAACGAGATGCTAATTTATGCATGCTGAGGCAACATGGTGGTGAGTCACTGGAGAATCATGTAAACAGTACCGTCTCCCGCTGCGCCGAGCTGCTGTCAGTCACACACCGCCGAGCTGCGGATCAATATATCGCCCAAACACAACTCCAGGGAGTTTACTGACAGAAATTATGCCTGAAACTCAACTCAAATGGAGTACCACAAGTCCCTGCATCTCATTCAAGAACTCGACAGGGTTCGCCAATTCTCTCTGAATAATTAAAAACAAACTTTTCTGAAGAAAACAAGAGCGTGAAAAACTCGAGTAGGTGTTTCTGGGCGGTTGATATGTTTTTAACTTGTTGCTTACAAGCTAATATTTCAAATAGCATATTTTATATTGATAGAAATACACAGCCTACCTCTTGATTCTGTGATGTCAACATGAATGTATTACAGGAGCAAGCTGGGATTAAAGGTCTTGTTCATTGGTGATGGTTTCAAACCAGCAGTCGACCTGTTACCAGCTTTACTCATCACACCAACCAGATGTTCTCAGCCTGAGCTGTTTTTCAGGTTTGTGTTCAGAGCAGAAACCCATGCGGAACAAAGGTTTGTCCCATCTGACCTCTACACGTGTGTTAAATTGCCACTCTTGCGCTTGAGTGTTTATGCTAATAAGACAAAGAAGGAGTGATTATTTAGAATAGTAATAATTACATTTAAAGAATTTTATTAGCTTATATGATTCTTTAGGGTCTTAATGAAAAGTTTATAATAGATTTCTCTAATAGATTTAAATTACAATTATTAATAGATACAATTTCTCAAACTTGCTTATTTGCAAATTATTATGAATGGAGATTTGCAAAGATTCATTAAAAGACATTATACTTACTCACTGCTTCTGTAGTTGTGGCTGGATCATGAATGATTCGTGCGAACATAAATGGATTTCGTTTGATCAAGGGCGCGTTAGCCTTCAGAACCAAGAGTTACGTTAATCCTCTGCGTCTTCAGTCAATCAGATGTCGGGTGTAATGTTCAGCTGGACGTGCCAGCTTTCTATCTCTGTGTGTTTTGTGTCTGTTTTTATTCCTGGACTCCATTCCCCATAATGCACCTCTCCTCACAGATGTTGCTCATTTTGTTCAATCATTCAATCGGTGCCACCTGTGTATATATACAAGTCTGTTTGTCTGCCTGTCACGGATCATTGTCTATGTTAGAGTGTATTGCCGTCATCTCTGCTGTATTCATTCATTCGTGTTCCTGTTCTCGTTGTCATTTGGATTACCTGTTTACGACTTCTGCCTGTTTTTTGAATATTCTATTTGTCTCTCCCCAAGAATCCTGATTAACGGTATTTGCCCTTTGCTTTGTTCTCGACTATGCCTTTCTTTATGTCTCCTCTAAAGATGTCTGCTGGCGCTTGATTATGATTATCCTGACCCTGAGCCTTTAATAAAACTTTCTGCATTAAAACTTGACTGTTTCATACCCAATTCATGACATAATGATCCGTCAAACAGAGTTCAGCAGCAGGTTTAACCAGGGCTTGCACCGAGACTGTTCGTCGCCTCATAGGCTGGATTATTCTTCAGTGTTTTACAGACTCGTTTGTGCTCGCTCTTTCAGTGCAGATGTAACGGGTCCTACACCCGAATCAAGGTACGAGGAGCAGTGTCAAGAATTGATGGTCTGCGATTTGGGTGTTGTATGGTCGGATCCACCAGACGCTGTCTGCGATCCAGAGCGGCCAGATCCACCAGACGCTGTCTGCGATCCAGAGCAAGAGTGGCCGGACCCGCCAGACACTGTCTGCGATCGAGACCTTTGAGGCCCTATGGCCTGAACCTCCAGAACCAGTATGTTGCACCAAGACTCCATCGGGTCCACCGGAGGTTGCACTAACACTGGAGATGTCGGTTTCGGCCATAGAATTCCCAGAGGCCTCATTGGTGGCTGCCCAGCCGATGGAGGTCCCCGAATCAGGTTCCAGTCGGTCTGGGAGGGCGTCTCCTCTGTTGGCTCAGTCTCAAAGGGTGATCTCAGCGTTAGTATGGTCACGAAGTGCGCTTTCATTCTCGGTCTGGTCTCAAAGGGTGTACTCACTTCCTGTCAGCTCTCAAAGGGCGCATTCACTCTATTTGGTCTTGTAGGGCGAATCCCATTCCTGTCTGGTCTCGTAGGGTGAATACAATTCCTGTCTGGTCTCGTAGGGCGTATTCTAGGCAGCCTAGAAGGGTGTCACATCTAACTGGCAGTTACAAAGGGGCTTGTTCGCAGTCAGTAGGGACCTCGAAAGCAGTAACGCCACCTAATCAGCCTACAAGGGCGCGGTCTCAGCCCAGACGGTCCCGAAGGGCTCATTCTCTGAAGGCTGGTTGGTTCTCGAGGGTGCAAGGTGAATAAAGTCCTCCTCTAGTGAATCAATGCATTCATGCAATGCATACAGAAAAAATAAGATTTTATTTAACAATTCGGCACAAAAGAGTCATCATAACGCCATTTTGGAGAATATCCATTGACAGCAAACTGTATACGCTGTTCTGTGACAGCAGTGCCAAATGGATGCGCTGTTTTCAATCAAATCAAAGCATATATAAACGTAAAGATGTGTTCATGTGTCGAAGTTTGCATTTAGTTTGTGTTCAGTGAATACTTTGTCACAGTGATGCAGAGCAGACACAAACACATAAACACATTATTTTTTATTTTCTTTGTATATAAAAATATTCTTGTTGCTTCATAAAATTGAAATTGAATTGTGAAGGAACCTTTTAAAAAATCCTTTTGGGGTGGAGTAACCCTTTGTAAAGAGTTTTAAAAAACCTTAATTAAATTATCACAATGCGTCAGTCATCTTTACACGCTGCCTTCCAAAGTTTTGTCCATGATAAAGATAGTCGGATCAATTCTGATTATCTGGAAAGGAGGACATATACCAAACATTAGTATAGTTATACTAACAAAAAACATCTTTTCCTAAGATTTTTTTATAATAAAAGAAAACAATAAACATTACAGATATTCTCACAACAAAATAAAGTGCTCTGCACCTCGAAAATGTAGAAATATAAAACTAACAACTTACTAAGCAACTGTCACAAGTGTGTTGGAACCATGCGTCCAGCAAAGATCCACGGACACAACGGAATCGAATACAAAGTTTTTTTAATCAAAACAACAGTTATCAGAGCACGAAAATAAATGCTGAATAGGCAGCAGAACGAACACACGCAAGGTAGTCACAATAACATCACGACATCAACAGGACATGAATGCAAACGAAAAAA
>JAUCNO010000795.1:18112398-18151222 GCA_032353835.1 Enteromius viviparus | reverse complement strand
AACCGATGCATCGCATCGTTAACTTTTTAAGACGATGCACCGAGCGAATCGGGGAATCTTCCCATCCCTAATACACATACATCACGTCCATGATGTTTCCTTATAAATCGGAACTTGGCTGCTGCATCATAGAGCTGATGTTAGGGGAACCAATACCCACTACCCTAGGGGTTCTCAACTCTGACCCTCAAGGTCCACTTTTCTGCAGAGTTCACCTACAGCCTTTATCAAACTCACTTTCCAGTAACTTTCCAGGAATTCTCAAAGACATTGAATTGCTTATTCAGTTCTGTTTGATTAGGGTGGTTTGCTAAACTCTAAAGGAAAGTGACCCTTGAGAACCATGAGTACCCATAGCATCAGCTCTATGATGCAGCATCCAAGTCCAAGATCGTGGATTGTGTATGCATCCTGGTTGAGAGCCCCTACACTATGCCATGCTGAGAGAATATAAGCCTCACCAAGCTGTGAATATGCACAAACATTGTGGGCATAGCTAAACTGACTTCACATGCAACATGCATGTAATACATAGTGCTGATACTGTTCAAGTTAATAGTTCTACTTGAAAGATTCCCAATCTTTGCTAAATTAGCACTTAATACTAAAACCTTTAATGCTGCTATTCCTCCAAGGCGTAGGATACATTCTTAACCTTACTCAGGAAAGGGAGGCAAACGAGAGTAAGACATTATGCAGTTTTCCCAGTAACTCTTGTCACCCAGGCTCTTAACCCCAAGGGAGCCATAAGAGAGCTTAGGCAATACTTAAAATTCAAAGTATAACTAAAAGAGATCAGCTCAAATCCTGCCTTAAGTAAAGGCACACTACCCAAGACCCACTATAACTATAATTTTGTTCTTTTCTTTAAGCACTAAAACAAAACTTACTCAATCCCTGTAAATGTGGCAAGAAATTCTAGGAGGGACAACAAATGACAATGCAGAGTCTGTGTTCATTTACTGCGTACCATCCAACTACCCACTCTCATGACCTCTCAGCTATATGATGAGGAGAATAGATGGAATGCTTGTCATCAATCCCAGAGGCTCTGAATAAAAAGAATATTTTATCTTCCTTCAATCTCAAGATTCTGCTCCAGTTGTAGAAGGCAACTGGGACCAGAATAGATGCAACATACTGTACCAACCCACAACCAACCTTCTTATCCATTACCTCCAACAGTGCTTTAACATCAAGCACTGTATTGAACTTACCAGCAATATACATTATAGACCTTTCTCACAACTTCCTCATTTTGCACCGGAAATACGCAATTGCTGTGTAAACATATTTATGCCCCGGTATGCCGGTATGTTCTAACACTGGTAACCAGGTAAAAAAACAAAGATAGCGCAAGTATCGAGCAAGAGTTGTATTGTACCAGGCTGTTCTTGCAATGCTCAAAGAAGCAGCCTTATTTATCTTTCCACTCCTTCCCTACGAAGAAGGAAGTCAAAAAAACTCTAGTTTATGACACTCATCGTTTTTCCTCTGAGACGGGTATCTGAGCTATCGTCGCTAGCTGCTAAACATAAGACGTTCACTTGAACCAAAGGCAGAAAATGAATGTCATACAGTTTGTAACATCCCGACCACGACTGTTTTATTGCTTTAATAAAGTACATGTCCTCTATACAATCCATACATAACTCTAGCCCTAGGTCTAAGTGGACACACAATTTGCTAATATTTATTAATATTATTGTTGATATTATTAATATCACGTTAAGCGTTTTCTCCCCATAGAAGTCCATCGTAAGGAAACAGCTTAACGTGGCTCAACGGACGCTACGTTACCTTAAGGACCAGGGGAAACCAAACTTCTGTCAAATTTTATTTATAATAAAGACATTCCACTGTCAAAAAGCAATCTCTTATTCAGATTATAAAATGAATAATATTATTCACTTTATAAATCAATTTATTATAATATATCATTCATTTTATAATAATAATATTTATGTCCATTATTCAGTTTGTTCCACTTTGTTACAGAGTTTCCTCAACGACTCAACTTGTCAAGTCGGCAAATGTGAACTTTGGCAAACTCGTAAGGGAAGTTTTGTAGAATCTCCCCATTTATAAATTACCTTTACCCGGCTTTTTGCTGTGTGTTTACATTATACAGGAAATCTCCATACCCTGCGATTGTGTATTTCCGGTTTCCGAGAAAAAGGTCTATTGAGACACAGTTTCCTCACATCATTAACCTCTTGTGCCGCCTGCACTTTCACCAGAGCAAGGCCTCATGACTCATCTCAACAGGAGTGCCAAAAGTTCAGATGACAGAGGGGCATCAAGAAGGACAGACAAGTTTGTAGTGTGGCACAGTTCAACAACTATTTCAGAGGACAATCCCTACCCCTGATCCATGTCAACAGATCAGGATGGGGGCAGGGGTACAATCTGACTGTAGTGTGGGCCATAACATCCAACACTTTCCCACATGTGGGGGTTAGTAGAAGTAGAGAGGTTGCTGCATAATGTTTCTTTGCCCTCTCCAACCACATCCAGCACATTAGATGAGATAGATAGATGGTACCAGAAACAAGCTTTCTACTGCATTGGAAGATACCAGAGACTGGGCTTCCTTGTTAAATAGGCTGTCTTTTCCAAAATAAAAGGGAAACTGGTGTCCTCGTCATGCTTCAGGGTTGTGAGGGTCAGGCCGTGATGAAGGGACAGGGTTCCATGAAGGGGCGGAGTCCAGGCTCTGACTGCTCGCGTTTTGGCAGCTCTCGCAGCATACATCTCGGGTGGCTCTAGCACCTCTCGCGCCTTTCGTGGCTCGCTCTCCGAACGGCTCACTTTCTGGATGGCTCACTCCTTCAGCGTCAGCTCGGCGTCGCTCCGCCACCTCCTTCCCGAACCCACGAGGACACCAGTGTGCATGCACGGGGAAGAGAGCGGACTCCCGAGGAGGGGCGTGCATAGTCTTTTTAACGGCGGTGGTGATGAGGCCCCATTAGACTCTGGTGCACCTCATCACACACCGTGCAGACATGCACAGTTGGGAGCCTGGAGAAGGGCGGCGCTGAAGTACGGGGAAGGCGATGATAGGCTTGCGAGGCCTTACTAATATATTATATTATATTATATTTCTGTAATACAATTAGACAACACAAAAAATATCAGTTTAATGTGTTTTCACATTTATTTTTAAAACAAGTTTTTAATGAGTGCTGTCAGACATTGCATCCTTCTCTTACAGGCACAATTAAAAGAACAGTTTTTGTACATCATTCTATAAAATACAAAACTGTAGGTTCTTATTCTTTAAAAACTTTTCACATGAAGAATAATTTCCATCAATATAATATACTATATGCTGGAGAAATGCTTAGATAGAAAGACACAGCTTAGTGTAGTTAATATAAAGCACAAAAGAAGGATTTGAAACAAAGATCAACAGAAAAAGTACTTGGAACGAAGATTACAAACCTCAAGTACAGAGCCCATTTTAATGGCATGGCCCAAAACAATGGTGAAGGTCTGGGATGTCACTGTCTTGTATCCTCAAGCAGAAAATGTGCAGAAAGGTAAATAATCTAACCATCATATTAAAATTTACCTTTATCCTTCTTGCTGCGATCTGCGTGACCATCTGGCAACGAGACCAGAGAAGAATCCAGAAAGTTCGATGAAGAGGAAAAATAAAAATAAAAAGTTTGGGTTAAAATAACCAAATCCAGTGGTTCAGAGGCGAAAATTCATTTGACCCAGCATGAACAACACGACTTTGTGTTTACATTACCTAAAATAACCCAGAATTTTGACCCAACACAATTAACCCAACAATGTGTTCACAGAGTGTATGGACATCATCGCAATATTCATGTGAAAGTTGTTTCCTATAGCATCAACTCTAAGTTCTACTTCAAAAGGTACAGATATTACTACATTAGAAACATTTTTTTAAAGAGCTAAAAAAGTCTTTGTGTAATGTGACATTTCATCCTTGTATGAAATTTAAAAAATGTACTTGTGTATTTTACAGACGTGCATTTATCATAAAATGTTATTTCCTTTTCTCACACATATTAACACACTTCTAAAAAAATAGAAACATTTTCTGATCTAAAAATACTCATTCAAAATACATTCTCAAAAATAGGCACTTAAGGGCACATAGTTCATATCAAAGCAAATCACAACTCAAGGAATTCATCATAGCAACAACCCCAGCATGTCTGAATCCATGAGTAGTAACTAAATATCCTGCTCTGTGTTGCGCTGTGGGATGAGAGCCTTAAGTTGCTTTGGAGCCTCTGAGCCCACTTTACGCCCACGTTGGCTCCCACTCGCTCTGACACGTCCAGGGACTCAGCCGGGGGTGGGAGAGTTATGAAATATGAATTTCACTCAGGTTTCCAATGGCAACACAGACAAAATCTGCTATAGTGTTACCTCCTGCTTCTGTAGGCTCATATGTTCGCCTTTCATCTCTCTTTTTGTTGGTAAATATGCCTTTTGTTTAGTACAGAAACCATGTTCATGCTGATATATACAAGCTTGTTAATGACAAGAGGTCATTACACCTACACTGACTTACAGTATATGGAAAATGAATTAGTCATTGGCTTAATTACTCTGTGTACTGTATGTGTATTTGTTAAAGGGAAATGTTTATGTGAAGTTGGATAAGGTTTACTTTGCGTTACCACTATTAACTTCTAGCCTGTAGTGTATCTACAAGGTTTTCTTTTTGTCTTTCATTTATTCTTTCCTTCCTTGTTTGCCACAGTTTAATGCATAGCTTTTATTCATTAAAATATAAAGTCACTCTGGAGACCATGAGGATACACTGTCCATATTATAGTGGTACAGAGAAGGAAGGGTCAATTTAGACCTCTTAAACCAGTGGAGGGCAGCATTGTATAAATGTGCCCCTTGAAACCCCAGCTGCATAATATAAACTGTTTAAAAGGTTCTTGTCATTGAAAGAATCTTTAATGTTGGGGGGAATTTTACAGATCAAAATCTTTATAGTTTTAACATGTTTTAACTGTTAAAAAAACCCAAGCACAGAGATGAATCCAGCTTATTACTTAAACAAGATTCATAAGAGACAGATGGACAGATATCAGTGTCAGCATCAGGGTTTCAGTACTGTTCAAAGAAAATGATCAATAATCAACAAAAGTTGGACAGACTGTGTAATTCCTGTGATTGACATATCAAACAAATCCAATAACGTAATGACAAATCACTGAGAAAATTTATACAGCTATTATAATATTTACGTATTTGTGATTATAACTTTTTAAGAGTATTTATGTCACGCTGCACTCTGGCACTTTGGACCAACATATTCAGGGTACGTTTTTATATGAGACTGGGTCAACCGAAACATAAGTGACTGGAGCAGCATTCAGATGCATTCAGTTCAAAGTATCTAAAATTTAGCGTTAAGCCATCTACACGTGCATTCAAACTTATAACAGCATAATGTTGAGAGTTCAGTGTTTTAATATACATATAACTTATATGAATATAAAGTGTTGGAAAAAATATATTACTTTAAAAACCGCCAGTAGGTGGCATCATGTGACTAATTTAATTAATGTGTCATTGAAGCCTTCAAACGATTCGTTTAGGTTCAGACGGCTGATTCATTCAAGAATGAAGCAAGTGCCTGTCCTTATAAATGGACCTGACTCAAATGAATCAAACTTTAAAAACGCAATCATTCATTAACAAACACCGCTGCTGTGTGTGCTTACTATAGGGCTGTGCGATATATATTTATGCGCCTCTCATCAGTTAAGCCAGTTTTTTGATTAGCGGGAAAATCTCCATCAGCTGTTTTTAAATGGACTGCCTGTTAATGCACAGAGCTGTTGTTTACTGACAAGCTACAGAATATCCCATTCAGTTTCACGTGTGATTCATTGGCGTAGCTTTTCAGTGATCGACGACTCTGAACAAACCGGCTTTACTGACTAGATGCTCAAATATATTGATATATATCGCGCAGCCTTGGTGGTCACTGTGCTGCATCTCGCGCATTCGGGCAACCGTTCTGCTGTGATCTTTGTTTGGAACTATTTTCATCAACCAAATGGAGCAACATAGTCAACAATATATAATTTAAATAAATTCTAATACTGAACTAAAATGTATATTAATTACTCATTTTAACTCTTGTTTAATGCCAAATTTGGTAAATAGGGAACTGCTGCTCACAGACAGGTCATCCAGGTTTGAAACAACATGAGGGCATATAAAATATGACAGAATATATTTTTTTATTTGAATAACCCCTTTATACTGTCAATGCCTCTTTGTCATTGTTATTATTTTATTTATTTTTCAATACCATTATTATAATTTCTCTAATTTCTGTTAACTTAAAATGAGATGTTCTGTTGCACAGTTATGTTAATTATCTTAATTACTCAAAGAAAAATTTATTTGTGAAATACAATAAACAGTCGGTCTATAAAGCAACAACAACCTTCCAACACATATATTAGCACCCCCCTTCTCCCCCCTTACACAAACAGATCCATTCAGCAACTCACAAGCATGCCATCATAGTGCACTGGTTGTGAGAATGCATGCACGTATGCACATGTATGTGTGAGTGCATATCTGTGTGTGTTTATGTGTGTGTGTGTGTTTGTCAGCAGCATGGCATAGCCCAGCCTAAAAAGGAATGACAAAACTCTGAGTTGAGGGACGTGCTCAGAGTGAACAAATCATGCTAATTGTTTTGGGAAGACTGTGAAAGTTAGACCCAAGATGAGGGCACAGAAGGAGGCTTTCTCTTGGGCATCAGCCGCTTTTGCTGCTCCTCTCCTCCTGATCCTTGCGGTTCTGATTCACTCAGGTAAGGGGAACAAATGTAACTTTTTATCGATTGACAGTGCTGGCCTTGACCGAGGGCTTATATAGGTATCGCTGTCCTTTTACGTTGTATTTATGTCATTACTAGTCAATGTCTAGTTTGGACTGATTTGTTAATGAAAAGAAACCAGAACTTAACTAAAATATCTGTTGTTGTCGACTAATAAATACTTTTATCGCACCTATGATGTATAAATCTTATTGCATAAATATCAAATCAAGTGGAAATTCTTCTAAAAAAGGAGTTGCTTTTTGAACTTTTCTGGAATCTTTTAATCAGTTAACTGGTATCAGCGTGATGCTTTGGTGGATGTTTGGCAGTCAAAAAGCGTCACAATACTTTTTATTCTAATAATAAAATATCTGTTGTTTCGTCGTTTGAAGCCAAATGTCTTTTTATGAAATGCTGTGCTTGAAAAAAAAAGTATTATTGAGCTTTATTTAACCCTTTAAGGACTACTGTATCATATTTGATACACAAATGTCTGAGGCCCTAAATGACCATCATCCTACCTCATATAACCTGTTTTATGACACAATCTTCTACCTTCTACATGCCTTACTGTATGTCATCTAAGTTATATTTTTATTAAAGTTTTAGCATGTAAAAGGCTAATTATCATTCTGAAATTGTTATGTTTTGCTTAAAAAATGGATTTTTAGTCTTTTCTTAAAAACATAAGCCTACAAATATTAACAATCAAGAGTTTTCCCTCAATAAACTCCTAATTAGCTGCTTATTAATAGTTAGCAAGGTAGCTGTTAAATTTTGGTATGAGAATGGATCAAGGGATATATGCAGAATAAGGCATTCATATTTGCTTTATAAGTACTAATAAACAGTCAGTATGCTATTAATTTGCATGCTAGTAAGCAAAGAGTTAATAGTGAAGATTTGTCCTCAAAATAAATTTTAGCAATGACTTGATATTGTTAATAATATTGCAAGAAAAAAAACTGCCTGATTAAACCAATTTAGGTTTAACCGATTTTTTTTTTTTTTAGAAGAAGATTTTTATAGTCTAGTGTTATATTTAACGCTGTGACTGTTAATAACAGTGTTAGAGCAGATAGCAGCATTAGATAGCAGAGACAATAAGTTACTACTGTAGAAGGACAATAGCGACTTGCAATGTACTTTATATTGCTATTTACAACCTAATGAAAACCCATTCCTATCCTCACATCCTGACTATTTTAGAAGCTGTTTGTGTTGTACAATTGGCCAATGTTGTCATCAACAGAGTCACAGGAGCCCTGTGTGTCACTTTTCATCTAATCACACTGATTGTTTGTCGCTCAGTAGGGCCTTTTCATGCCAGGAAATTGGGCCCAACAATTCAAGCTTTTGTGTGCCCATCTCTGGCAGGCCTTTCGCACTGTAAGCAGTTACCAAGGAGATGGGCTGTTTCCACACAGGCTTTATTCTGCTGGTTATCAGAAAGAGAATGAGAATCTTTGATGCTTTACACTATAATTCTAACAGCTCTAAAAGGTGACCCAGTAAAATACAGTTCAAAAGTAAAATTAATCATTAGACATTTATTAATGTATGTAGCATAAATGAGGCAAGCCAGTAAGGAAAAATTGACAGTGATGTGTGTGAACCAATATTTAACATATTCTGGGTTATTGTTGTTGTTTTTAATACTGTAGTGTGATTAAAAATATATTAAATATTGATACATTTATAATAAGAAGAAAGGTTTCTTGAGCAGAATATTAGCATATCTCACAGATTTCTTTACTGTTTATTTTATTGTTTGTGGTTGCTTCTCCCGCTGTTCCTGAGAGTGTCATAACAGAGTTGTGACCCATTTTTGGCTTGAATGTGTTTAAATGTGAGTCATCAATATCTTAAGAGCTCGTCTGTAAAAGATGTCTGGAACTGTGCAAGTGTACTTTATTTAAGTTCTGCCACTGCCCTCTCTGACTGTGGGATCTGATGAGTGATGTTTTGGCTTTATGTGCACAAGGTTGCAGTGACAGTCAGACAGAAGGCAGGGTGAGGCCTTCCCTGTGTGTGCAGAAACAAAAAAGGAACGCTAATAAACTATCTTCACTAAAGTGAACACAACATTAAATACAAATAAAAATAAAAGAGCGAGAGAGAATGTTACACTCAAATGTACAAAGCAGAATAAAATATCAAACTGCCACTACCATTATATAAAATGAAGGAAACGCTCAATTTAAAAATGACATTATTTTACAGGACCAGTCATATTTATTGTAATAATTATGTGCTTATGTAATTATGTAAGTAGCAATTTAGCATTACATTTTTAATCCTACAGTGCACTAACTACAGGTTCAATCCTCATAGAGGAGCCTGAGGTCAAGTGCTTTGCTCAAAAGCATAATAGCTAATAGCACACGTCAATCCTGCTGTGGATCAAACCATCAGACTCATGATTAGAAGCTATGATTATAAACCCTGAGCTGCATAGAATACTTGTGGTTTTTGAAGGAAAACAAAATCACTAAAATCACTACAATTACCCTAACTAACATCAAGAAATTGAATAAAATTTGAGATTATGCATTTGGATTGCATATAAAATTCCTTCCCAATTGGATTAGCCTACACAGTTTTTAACATAAACAAAATAATAAACTTTATGCAATGCATATATGTCCGTCCGTAGAAACATGATTATGCATGTGAAATGCTTTTACACTCCTAGAAGAATATATATGAATAGTATTCATTATTTCTTAATTAATTATTCTTTTATATGTATTATATATATAATATATAAAATAAAAACATAAAGTGTATATATTAACAAACATGCAAGTATACTGTATATTTAAGAAAAAATATGTTATATTTATATATTAAATATATTTATATATAATTTATAATATATACCTGTAAATACATGCAAATATTTTTGACATATATGCTGTGTGTGTGTGTCTTTATATATACATAATACATATACACAGTACACTCACATAATTTGTAACCAAAGATTTTATTTTAGATTTTTATTTTAGATGTCCAGATTTTCCATGCAATTCAAAAACAGAAATCTTAAATTTAGGCCTAAACAACAACAATTAACAAACAATTTCATCATGACTTCACTGCTTATTTGTTCTCTTAACATTTTGATATCTAACATTAATCTCATAAATCAGCTGTTTAAATTACATTGTTTATGTCACAGCATGTGTTCAGGGAGTGAACATGACCAGTCTTGAGACTCTAATCAGAGGGACAGTGGGTGGAGAAGCCCTGCTCTCTGTCCGATACTCAAGCACCAGTATGGATCCTCCTGTGATCAAATGGCAGCTGAAGAGGGACAAACCCGTTACAGTGGTTCAGTCCATCGGTACGGAGATCATCGGTAACCTGCGACCAGAATACAGAGACCGTATCCTTGTTTTTGAGAATGGGACTCTTCTGCTCCATAACCTCAGGCTGTCTGATGAGGGCACTTATGAGGTAGAGATCTCCATCACTGATGACACCTTCACTGGAGAAAGCAGCATCGACCTGACAGTGGATGGTAAGAAAAATCGAACACTACAATTGGTATCTACTGATACCAGTAACTTGTATATCAATAAAGCCTAAAATGTAGCTAAAAAATACCTAAAATTTTGCCAGAGCCAATCTCTAAGCCACAAGTCCACATGGTCACCTCCACCGTGCTGGAACTGACGGAAAATTTCACACTAAACTGCACCCATGAAACAGGCACTAAGACCACCTACGGCTGGGCAAAAGGTGGTCATCCATTAATAAACGAGACCCGTCTGCTGCTATCACCGGACCAGAAGGTCCTGACCATCACACGTGTTCAGATGGTTGATGATGATGTCTACAGCTGTATGGTGGAGAACCCTATTAGTAGCATGAGAAGTCCACCAGTCAGACTCACCGTTTACAGTAAGAGCGGGTTATTTGAACATAATTCATATTTTCAGTTCTTTTAAATATTCAGCAAATATTTGTGTCATGCTTGCAGAAGGAAAATGTTCTTTTGTTTCCAGAAAGAAGCTCGCTTTATATTATACTGTCTACAGTGGGCATCTTCCTCCTCATCACTCTTGTAACTGTGTGCGCTTGCTGGAAGCCATCAAAGAAGTATGACTTTTTTTTTCTTTGCAGCTTGTCCATCCTTAAAGGAATAGTTCACTCAAAATTAAAGAATAGGATCTGCTGAATACAAAGGAAGATGTAACCAGGCTGTTTTGGGTCACCATTGACTTCCATAGTAAGAAAAAAAAATACTATGGGAGTCAATGGTTACAAACTGCCTGGTTACAAACTTTTTTCAAAATATCTTCCTTTGTGTTTGGTAGAACAAAGAAATTCATATAGATTTTAGAACTACTTGAGGGTGAGTAAATGATGACAGAAGTTTCATTTTTGGGTAAACTATTCCTTTAAGTTAACACTGTTGGTTAAAATTGACATCACCACAAACACTTTCATTAACAGATCAAAAAGACAGAAGTCCAAAACTATTAAACCAAGATCTATTCAACAAAACCATCACATCAGGTATCAAGACGTCAAGCCAGAGGGTATGTAATCAATTTAATTATGTTTCTTCTTACTGACTTAATGGCCGTATTAATGTTGATCATTGTTAAGTGTCCCACTCATTGGTAACCATATAAACATTCATCATATCTGCTGAAAAAGCCGAAATTTCTGTTTAAATATGCTATTTTCAAGTGTACAACAGGCTACATACAATTTGCAACACATGGTTATTTAGACAGTAAAAACACAAGAGTGTAACAATGAGAAAGCAATGAAGATTTTATGCGAAAAACAAATAAAACTTCAAAATCTCTTTTTCTCTGTTTCTCTGCTACATGAATTTAGTGCAAATAGCCCACCTTGTTGCCAGTAGTTAATTACACTAACCCACAAATGTGTGATTTTTGATAGTCAAATGCTTTTCATCCATTTTGTTAATTTGAATTAAAATTAAAACTTAATAAGTTATTATTGCATACTGTTCTATAACGCACTACAACACTGAGGTGCAGAAAATTGCCACTATTTGCAAAAAGTAGTAAAATAGCAGAAAATTCAGCTATTTTAACATAGTATAAATAAATATAATCTCTTTGCACGTAAGTAGTTGTAAGTAGCATATAACTAAAAAATCTTGCTATTTTCACTTAGAACCCATCGCTATTTGCACATTTTGTATTACCAAACCACATTTTGACGTCTTAACAATCATATTATTGACTAAAAACTCTAAAAACATTCTACATTCTGTGACACCACATCAGTAGTTTTTGTTAGATGATAGCGTGTGTAGTTATCTGCTATAACACTCACTGTGAGAAATGTGAAATGGTTCCTGTGGTGATACCAGTAAAATATCACATGGCTGGAAAGACCTCTATGCTATCAGATTCCAGGACCAGAAATAACTTTTGTGTATATTATATTTCATTATATTTAGTGCTATCAAACAAATAACCGCGATAAATCACATCCAAAATAATATTTTTTGTTTGCATCTATTTATAGATCTATATTTATAGTCATATAATTTATATTACGAATATATATATATATAATATATATATATATAATAATAAATATATATATAATATATATATAATAATATAAATATATACATGCATGTTAATTAGTGGTGGGCTGTTATTGGCGTTAACGCGAGACTCTTATCGCGCGATAAAAAAAAATATCGCCGTTAATCTATTCACAAAGTTGTGTTAGGAGCTGGGTCTATACTACGCAAGCTATGATGACTTTCACCTTGATATTTTAGCACGGATGTATACCTAGCCGAATATCACTGTAGCCCTATTCGAGCGGGCCTAGTTTTCTAAACTACTGTATGTGTGAGCTTCGATTCTCATCACCTGTCGTCCGTTATCTTAATGAACCATTTCGAACGGGACTAACACCTCCGTGTTTATTACAGATGTGAGAGGGTCTGTTTTGTACATCTGGGCGTCACAGAGATCATGCGCTCTCTATGCACCCATTACTATAGTCATTCAGATTGATTACAAAAAAAATACTATAGTCATTCAGATTGATTACAAAAAAATATGCAAAGCTATTCTCTCTTGAACGATTCTAAATCAATTCTGAATATTTTATAATCCCATATGGCACATGTGCGCATTGGAGACGCACCGGGCTTCATTGTACAGAATTTGCTTTGAGACAAGTGCACGTTGCTTGACAGTGTGTGCTTCAATCCGTCATGTTTTACTTGTTTTTTAATATACCGTTTGGAATGCATTGGTAGTAGATGCACAAAACCTGTGCACTGACAGACTTTGTCACTGACAGTCACTTGCGCTTTGTGTTTGTTTGTCCTGAAATGGTTGATCGCAGCTGTGGTTAAATGCACTTGCATTTTCAAATGTGTTTATACAAAACTGATGTGCACGCCGTTATTTTTTCAGAGCAGATCAAAACATCTGATATATCGAAAGAGATCTGTGCATTAGTCTATATCCAGCCTGTTAAAGCTGTCACTGTCTATGATTTCTTCAGTAATAATCAAGCAGCAATAATGCAGAGGGAAAAAGAAAAATCCAACTTTTAAAAGTCAAAACTATTTCTGTAAACTTTCGTATCCTTAAAGAGCAATTTTTAAAATAAGTAATAGTTTTAAATGAGTAGCCTGTTATATAATGATAAAAAATTCAATTTCGCACAAAATAAATTGTGCCAATAAAGCCATGAGCAGTAATATTGAAGGAAAATGTGATATTCTCCATGGTTTCACAGACAAGGCTTAAGCCAGTCACAGACTAAAATGCATGTTTGAACTTCTTCAACTGAAATATCCTGCTCTCACATACCTTAAAATTTTGTAAAAGATGCATTAATATCTTAATTTAACTAAGGCCTAGTCCTGTCTTAAGCTAAGACATGTTTGTGAAACTGGGCCATTGTGTTGATAATAATAATCTTATTGAATTGAATTGTGAAACCAAGATTCACACCCATACTTTTAAGATGGCAGTACTGACACACAGATATCTCAATTATAGTAGGGATTTACATTTAGTCATTATTTAGGTAGCACACATATTCTGAATGCCTTTGTCAGAATTAAAATGAGCCATTTTAATCTAGATTAGTGTATATAAAAAAAAATCATCTATGCCCACCCCTAATGTTAATATATTTATATATATATAATAAATATACACAGTACAGATACATATTTAATGTAAACAAAAACGTTCATTTTGGTTGTGATTAATCACAATAAATCATTTGACAGCGCTAATTATATTATATTATATTATGCAGTTTTACATTTATGATTCTAGATGATGCCATCCCAATAATGACTGATCATGAACGCAGGAATCCTGTATCACTCTACATCCTAAAAGAGAAGGTATTATCATGTTATTATTTAATATCTCTATTCCCAGAAAACCTGCTTTATGTTTAAAATAGCTTTTCAAGTGGATGAGTGCTTCATTACCTTAGTAGAGCTGTCTGTGATTCAGAGAGTAAAGGTTGAATCTGTAACCACCTGACTGCAACATTTCTTTACATTAGACATTAATATTTATATTTTCACCACACATTCTAATAAACTGTACAGCAGAACAGGTTATGAGATTATCATATTTCTGTGCTACAAGAACAGCCTAGTTTTCTGTGTCTTGATAATATGAAAGTGCATTGATGTAGGCGTGTAAAGACTGTAAGTGCCTGCACTTGACATCCTCAGGATTCTCCTCCTGACGAGCCAACATCAATGTGTGAAACATGCACCTCCAACAGCAGCAGCCCTCCGAGCTACAGCAGCTCAATACCTCCTCCATCCGACTTGCTTGAGCCTCCAGCACGCACCTCTCGCAGATACCCTCGCACCTCCACCAAATCCCCACCGCACCATCGCCGGAGGAAGGGACACAGCCAGAGCCCACCAGCCCCCTCCTCGTCCCGTGGCCGAGGGTCCGGTCGGGACGCTCAGCGCACCGCCTCATTGTCTCCAGCCAGGATACATGAGAATACATCCACCCCTCCACAGGAACCCAGAGGCTCCCCAAAAACATAGATGGTAGCACTGACCACTTTTGCCGAGCCCACATGCTGCAAAAAGACAGATACTCTATTGACCTGCACAAATACTTTTGCATTAATGTATATCAATTTGTAAAGACACATATATGTTTATGCACCAAAACTATGCATTTCAAACTTGTTTAGCTTTATCATGTTAAAGGGGTGAAAAAATAAATAAATTCTATCACAAATTAAAATATTTTTAATGAAATCTGAAAGCTCTCTGACCCTGCATAGAGAGCAACGCAACTGACACATTTAAGGCACAGAAATATAGAAAGAACATCATTAAAATAGTCCATGTGACATCAGTGGTTCAGCTGTAATGTTATGAACCTATGTACTTTTGGTGCAAAAACAAAAATAACGACTTAATTCAACAATTTCTTTTTTACTGTGTCAGTCTTCAACACAATTCAGGAGAGTACCATGGATAAATAGTGGCACACACTGATCGGAAGAGAAGAAATCATTGAATGAAGTCGTTGTTTTCTTTATGCACAAACAGTATTCTTGTACTGTAACTTCATACGTCTGCCTTCTATGGAGGGTCAGATAGTTCTAAGATTTCATCAAAAATATCTTAATTTGTGTTTTGAAGATCAGCAAGGTTCTTGATGGTTTAGATCAACATTACGGTGAGTAATTAATGACAGAATTTAAATTTTTGGGTGAAGTATCCCTTTAAGACACTTTTTCAAAAGCACATTGTGAATGTTTAGTTGATTTAACACGCGAGGTTAGATTTACTTTCTGAGATGTCTGGTACTTCAATGTGATTGCGCTGGCTTGACAAAGCCTTCAAGCTAAATCCACTAATTTAACACAGTCCTACAGATGAATTATAGTTTAATTATATTTATTTAATTAGAACTATGGGCTTTTTTATTACCAATTTGACCCTATCAAATATGTGCGGTGGAGGGGGGATAAAACAATATTTTATCTTCTATAATCTTATTACATGCTTTGCACAACAACTATGATAAAACATAAAAACAACAACAAATAAAAATGTCAAAAACATATAGTAAATATCAAATAAAATAAAAAATAAACACTAATACAAATATTTAGTATATAGTAATATGTCAAAATAACTAAAACTAAAAATTAATATAAACTATAGACAGTCTATATAGTTTTTATTACATTGTAGTTATTTTACTACATCAGTAAGGGTAGTCAGTGTCTTAACTAATACTGTCATTTGGATCGCCAACTTTCGGAATATAGAAAAAGTAATTGAAAAAATTTACCCATGAGTTGGGTTCATCCATGTTTGGCCCAAATTTGGGATGAAACTACCATGTTGAACATTACAAGAGACTTTGTCAAGCCAGCAGTGAATGTTTGTCTTTTCTTCACTAGTTTTTCCATTTCCTGTTTTTATTTTGGTGAATGTAAATGACAAGTAGAGTTGATCTGTAATAAAGATGTTAAATAGACGATTGAGAAAGACTTAAATGCAATCTGTCATATATTTGTTGTTATTTTGTCCAGTGTTTCTCCTGCCCATAATCTGAGCATTATGTAAAATCTTTCTCACTGAAGTTCATACTGTTCCTGAAAAGGGGGAGACAATGTGCATGCTGATTCACACAAAGGACACAGTAGGCTCCTTGTTATGCAAGGGCACTGCCGTTGAGAACAGGCATTGTAAAGGGAGCAGGCTGTTCTTGTGTTGATTCATACCCATGCATAAATGTATAAGTTGGAGACAGAAACCCAAATTAGCTCAGGGAATGCTAATAGATTACCCTGTTGAAAAAACAATGGTCCCAAAACAAAAAGTTTTTGAAGCAAAACTTTTAAAATACTAGCATAAGCAGGCATGGAAGCTTCACAAAAATAAATTAAAAATAACTGAAAAACAAATAAATAATAATAAAAATGTAATTGCGACTTTTTAATCTTACAACTTGGAGTTTGTCTCTTTGTTCGTCTCGCACAAAATTCTCAGTTTAAATCTTATTTGTGAAAAAGTCCCAATTGTGAGACGTCTTTGTTTTGTTTTTTGTTTTGTTTTTTGTTGTTGTTGTTTTATTCCTTGATGGAAACGTTTTTACTTAACGTAACGTTAAGTAGGACCATTACATTGTTAACAACAGTGTCTATTTAAAATGAGAACACGCTTTAAGTTATATTTTATAATAATAATAATTAAATTGTAGTAACACAACCCAGTTTAAAACTAAATTATTAATAATATTTATAAGATTTTGAAGGACATGGAATGCCCAAAACCACCATATTTAATTTTAGTCACTGTGGAACTAAAACGAGCCGGTATTCTTTTCCCATCGAACTTTCATTTAGGAAGCACATAGGGCGTGAACTTATCGCTACAATTTTTGAATGGCGTTACATTCGACGAATAAAAGCTTATCTTTACAAGCTGTAGCCAATAGAATCATAAATGGGCGTGTTTAAAATGTTGTGATTCTGTTAGCGTCATTGACAACGGATCTTTAATTCTGACAGTTATAGTTTTGGAAATATTAATGCTATTTGAATAAGGACAGTAAGAGCGTTATGCACCGCTGTACTGTAAAAAAGACTCCTACAAAGAAGTTTTGTTTTCGCTTGAAGGATCGGTGTTTTGCTTGGTAATAAGGTCTGAATATCAGTGACTCCCAAATGCCATAAATGATATGAATGGTTAACTTAAGGTAACGTTATATCTAACGTTAGTAATACTCGAAATGAATCACGCAAAAACAGCTGAAGAAAGGGTTTGCTCTTCGTGTACACAAAAGAAGACCTTAAAAGAAAACAAAAGGATAACCTTTGGAAGCAGGAGAAAGGCCAAAGATGTGAGAGTGTTGGCAGAGAGGAACCCGGCTGTGGCGCCTGTGGGTGTTTGGGTAGAGAGCGGAGATGAGAGTCAGGAGCATCCCGCGGTAAGAACTTACTAATATGATATAAAAACATGAGAGATGTAGAGATGCTGTTGAACACGAGTTTCCTTGAGCGGCACTTTCCACTATTACAGTACAAGTTGGTTTCTCATTAAGTGTATCCATGCAGTCTGTCCCACAGTAGACTGGGAAAGAAATAAATAAAACAGTAATACAATACAACCTTTGGGCCCAGACTAGCTTTTTAAGCTGCTACTGAGTAAAATCTCAGTTTTAGTTAAAAGAACTCTGTTACTTATCATTAGCTAAAAGTTAAAATTAAAGTTGACAAAAAAATAAACATTAATTAAAATATATTTCTATTTATCACTAAAGTTAAACTAAAACTAAAAATTAATAAATAAAAAGCTATATACATATTACAACAATCAGAATAATAAATGGTTTTAAGTTATTTCTATTTTTGCTGTAACGTGTCAGTGGGAAATATCAGTGTTCATTTTCAAACATTCAGTTTACTATTAATTGTAATGATCCGTTGAGCAGAAGGAGTCTACAGCAAGTGCTCAACACAGAGAGCTGATCTCATCTATTAACTCCATAAAATAAACATTTGGTGTCACTATCCTTTGCGTTTAAAGCAGCATTTGCTTTAGGTGCACTTGCTCATAGTTTTGCAGGTAGGTCTCTTGAAGGATCTTGAAGATGTGTTTTTAGATATATCGCAAAATTGTTAACCCAAATAAATAGACTCATATAAAATGAGCTCTTGAGACTGAAGAAGATTTGGGGAAAGTTCTTACTAGTGGGTATCTGATGAAGACAGCTCAATGATTCATAGCCACACACGTGGCCTTTAAATGTTTCCCTGTGTGTTTGGAAGGTCCGGGCTTTGCTCACAGAAGAGCTTCTAGAGGAGACCAGACGAGAGAAAAAGGAGAGTCTGCGCCGATTTCAGGATGCAGTTCGTGAACGTGTGTCACAGCAGGCTCGTCTGCGCAAACAACAGCAGCTTCTGAAATCATACGAGGCAGTAAGAAATCACCCAATGACATCTTGTTATATAAAAAAATCCTGACTTTGCTTTACTTGCAACTAAATGGTAGTGAAAATTCCAAATTTGTCTTAACAAATTCTCAAATACATCACTGATAAAGTTTTTCATGTGAAAACTATCTTCAGGTTGAATGTGACCGCAAAGTACTGCAGCAAACCAGCAAAGGAGCCTATCGTCTTACACCTCAAACTAATTTGTTCCCTTCCTGGACACATGGGGAGCGAGTAATCTGCAGTCCCAGCTCTCGCTGTGTCAGTGCTCTGGAGACCGAGGCTGTTTCTTCACAGCACCATACACATAATGTACGGGTATTTACAGAGCCTTACACATCTATGTAGATGGTTTTGCTTGATTTCATTTGGCAGAATGAGAATTTAAGGGTGAGTTTCTTTGCACTTGTCCAGGTCAGTAAAGTCAGGAAGCAGGTGAGACACAGACTAGCTGCTCGTCAGACAGTACAAGAGGGTGATGAACTCTTACAGCTACCTGGCGGGAGATGGAAAAGATTCACAGCTAGAGAAGTGAGTCATGCATGATGCATTTGGGTCAATTTTTGAGACTTGAACGTTCAGTGTTGTTGTATTAATATCTTCACATTTTGTTATATACCAGAAACCTGAATCACACACTTGGAAAGATCAGAAGGAGGATGCTGAAAGTATAAATGATGGAGGAGAGGAAAACGAGCAGGACGTTGAAGTGGAAGATGAGATGCTATTGGGGCAGCATGATCAACCTCTTCATTTGCATCGACGAAAAAGCAAGACTGTAACTTTTCAGAATGATATGGTAAGAAGATCTTGTGTGGCTTTAAAGGCAAATGTCACCCAAAATAAAAATGCTGTCATTCAATACCCTCATGTCGTTCCAAACCTGTAAGTAAGACAAATTAAAATATTTTGAAATAGTCTGACAGCTTTATCACTCTCTAACAGTCCTACCGCGGTCAACGCTCAGAAATATAGTAAGGACATTTGTTAAAGTAGTTCATGTGAAATTAGTGTATCAATTTTATGAAGCTACAAGAGTAAACAGAAGTGTTTGAGGCTTGTGGAATTGAATATTTGAAAGACAAATGTAAGATGTGTGAGAACAGCATTATATAAAAAAGCATAGCTATGTATATTTTTGGTTAAAGAAGAGCATTTTATATTATAACATAAAAATATTATATGAAAAATGTATATTCTATTATGTTAAATAGTCACATTTGTATATTTATTATGCATTTTTTTTTCTCTAAACCTTACACACAACAACCTTGAGGCCCCCTGGTGGTCCCTAAATAACTGTTTAAAACCCCTGGTCTATTGCATATAGTTTTTTGGGGAAAAAAATAAAAAGTGACTTGTCAATGACATATTATATAAACAAATTATTTCATTTAGAACAATTTGTTTTCTACTATTAGTTTATTAATCTTTATTGCATCATGCATTCTTTTCACACAGTATAAATACATGATAATATATAGCTGTCTTTAAGTTATATAGATGGGGTCCCTCAAAAGGGAAATGTCATGTTGTCATACTACTACTGAGCCATTAATTGTAATATTGTTAATTTTTAGATTTACCAGTCCCAAAACATCACACACTGGTTGGTTTTAAATAAAGCTTGGATGTTCTCTTCCTGTGGGTGCTTCAGAATAATTACATACATTCTGAAGCATATATATATAGAGAGAGAGAGAGAGAGAAAGAATTATTATTTTTTTTAAATAATATACTTTTATTAAAATTAGCTTTTATTATTTCATGCGTAACTGTTGGTGTCTCTGCAGGTGTATGACCCAGATTCCACTGTTTCCTTCACAACTGACTACAGAGCTTCCCAAGTACTTTGGCCTCATGAGAATCAGGAAGAGTTGAAGAGGCAGGTGAGGAATCATGCTTTATTTAGAACGATGTCTCCTTTTCCCCCCTCTTTTTTTTATTAGGAAGTGCATCAATTTACATTTTTAAAATTATAGCAATGAAGGTTTACATTTATAATAACTGTTGTCTATTTTAATATATTTAAAACTCACTGCTACTTGATCAATACAATATACTGGTTTGCTGCTTAAGAAAAACTTTTCTTATTAGCACAGCTGTGCTGCATAATATTTTTACACAAACGGTGATGAATATGGATAATATTTGTTTTCAGATCTGGAAGTTAATACACTTAATCTTTCTGGTAGTGGATTTAGTGTTTAGTCTTGATTTAGGTCGAATAGGTTTGTTTTTTCAAAGCTCTAACTGTATCGTTTCAGAGACAGTCTCAGTTCCTCATGTATCGCCGCCACTTCATGGACATCGAGCGAGTGCAAGTGAAGGAGCACCAAAGGCACAGGAAACATCTGAAAAGAACAGCAAGGTCAAATCTCACCACATGTTTACAAAGTATCTTCTCTACAACAGCATCACATTTACATAGCTTATCTTACTTCTACTAAAAAGGATGTCTATTTTCATGTCTTTCCGCATAATGGTTGCTCACTTTTCTTTTGGTTTCTCTCTCTGTGTTCAGGCTACAGTAAATATTTTACATGACTGACTTGTTAAATAATGATGATATGATTAAAAATAAGACTAGAACATTAGAATGACTGCTTCAGCACAAAGATACAATACAAAAAAGATATGAAAATGTCATTCTCTTAACAAATGCACATATTTTAAGCTTCTTAACTGTTACACATTTTCCTTAACTCAACTGTTAGAGCAAAACACATGCAATACTAAATTCGAGGGTTTAATTTCCTGGAAAAGACATGTCAAAATGTATACACTTTTTTATAGATGATATAGAATTTAGTTCAAAATAAATAATTTCAGATGTAATTTATATGTTTGTGAACATATTATCTACAATTAATTTAATGTAAACATTCTTTTTAAATTTATCATATTTGTAAAACTGTTTTATTAAAATTTACAAAAAAGTTGTATTTAAGTTTATTTTAATTATCTGTCCTTAAGCCTAAGTGCATTTTTTGTACTGTTGAAGCAAGGAACCACACGTCATTTTTTGTTTTATGACCAAGAACACAAAAGACTTCATGTTGCGCTTTATATTTTCTTTTATAAACTCAGAGAACTTTTTTTCTGTGTGTAGGATTAAGAATGAAAAGGAACAACTTAGGAAAGCTGAGGAAAAGAAGATGGAGCGGCAGCAACAGCAAAAGGAAGAAAGAAAAGACATGGCTGAGAGGGAGTATTTGATTTTGGAGCGATTGAGACTTGATGAGGAGGAGGCAGCAGAGAAGGTAGAGAGACAAGAGAAAACAAAGAGGAACAAAGAAGGCAAACGGTACATACTGCCAGTATATGCCACAAGTTATCTCGCTATGAGTGTGTTCATTATAAGCATAAATACATCAAAAGTTTTGGGTGGAAAGTTTGAAAAACAAATCTATTGTACTCACCCAGGCTTCATTTATTTGATCAGGAATACAATAAAAACTGTTAAATTGTAAAATAGTATTAAAATAAAATCTTGCTGTTTAACTGTTTTCTTTGCCAAAGCTGAATTTTTAGCAGACATAACTGTAGTCTTCGTCACATGATCTTTCAGAAATAATTCTAATATCACTGAGAAGCCGCGCCATTGAATCACCCGCGAAACTAACGCGCAGCTTCTCAGTGATCTACAGCTCTGTTCATAAACTGGCGCTGCATTTAAACACAGCTGACGAAGATTTAGTGCTAATCAAAGAACCGGCTTTACAGACGAGATGCGCATAATATATCGTACAATATATATCGCCCAGCCCTATTATTCATATTAAAACTTTAAAAATTGTTATTAAAAATTATTAGTAATTAGGTTGTACTGCTTGGTATTTTTGAAGAAACCATAGTGCATTTTTTTTTAGGATTTGTAAATGAAGAATAGAAAGTTAAAAACAACAGCATTGATTTAACATAAAAGCATTTTTGTAACTGATCGAAAGTACAAATTTACTTACTAAAAAAACATCTTAAACATCTTACTAACCCCAAAATATAACCATAAACAAAGCATAAGTGCACAGTAAGTTCTATTGTTTTCCATTCCATAGATCAGTTGTGTTGTAATTGTGTGTTTGTGTGTGATGATTGTGACAGGTACATTGAGGCCATGCAGGCTCTAATGAAAATAAGGCTGGAGAAGGATAAAATAGAACTGCCTCCTCTTTGCTGCTGTGGAGACACTTTCTGGGACAGTCATCCAGATACCTGTGCCAACAACTGCATCTTCTACAACAATCCAAAAGGTAAATTACTCCCTCTGTTTTTATTACAATTCTAGAATATTCTGCTTTTCTTTGTTTTGTTTACACTGTGTATTGGTTAATTCTAAGTTTCTGTTTAAGTAACACAACATTTTGTTAGGTGCTTGGTTCCTATTTCTGTGGCATTGTGTGTGGCATAGCCCCTCCCACAGAGAATTGTCATTGGTCCTTAATCCTGCTTCTCATAAGTGAACTTCTGATTGGTTGTGATTGTGTTGCTGGTCACGTCGTGCCTGTTTATATGTCATAAATGTTCTTACTCACAGTACCATGACTTGACAGACAATGCATGTGGGAACTGTCACAACTGACATCTTTTGTTTTTCCACTTTCCATGACAGAGTATAACAGTACATATTTTTACCAGACAGTCTGAAGTTTAATCACGGATTTAGTTCATCACAGCAACAGCCTTTTTTTATAACAAGATAAAAAAAAATTAAAAAGTTTAAATACAGGAATATGTTTTAAAACAATATATTCAAGTGAAAGTGAATCTAAAGTTTTACTATCATACAATTAAAAGAAAATATATTATATTGTGTATCTTAAAATATGGTTAAAGTTGCTAAATGAACTGACAAGCAATACTGAATTTATGTTTATTTGTAATGTATTTGTGGTTTAGTACATTTAAAATATATTAACTTCAAATGTTATACAAAATAACATGCTAAGTTTAATAACATTTTTGTATGTGCTTTATCTTAGCATATAAATAAAAAAAAACTCGTTCCCTGAAGAAGGGAATGGAGATGTCACGTCGGATATGGCAGACGAAATTTTGCTTTGACAATCCACTTTGAGTGTATTAAAACATGCCATTGAACATTAGCATGCACTGATTGCATCCAGGTGCAGCTGATCACATCGTGAGTATAACTGAGCAGCTGGTGCAGCACATATTCAGGTTTTCGCTGAAAAACCGAGCTGGTGACCCGGCCGCTCAGCGGTGGTACAGCATAATTGGTGACGGGACGGGGAACTCTTCAGGGAACGAGGGTTACATACGTAACTGAAATGTTTCCTTTCAGTCAGTCACTCTGATATGACAGACGAAATTGGGATCCCTACCAAAACGCCATGGACGCTGCCCCTTCAAGTGACCTGCGGGAGTCTCCCAAGGCCCCTCTGTCTGGCGTAGGCTGGGGCTCACCACAAGAGGCCAGCTACTGTTATTAAAGCACTACCCATTCAGTAAGACTGAAGCAGTATGAACAGAGACGTACAGAAATCCAGCCTTCCCGTAGGTGGTCTCAGGACGTAGACTCATATAGACAGTATTTCAGTGCATATGGAAAACTGGATTGATTCCTCTTAAGGTAGCAGAAGGTCTGCCGGGGAAACAAGGGCTGTCACACCAGCCACCAATCCTGGAAGCAGAAGAGGGAGATACTGTAAATGTTGCACGCTCAGCTTTGAAGCAAAAAGCTGGATATGCCAGTGTTCATTGGCGTATTTTAATACACTCGAAATAGATTGGTCTCTCGAAGCAAGATTTTGTCTGTCATATCCAATGTGACTCGAAGTGACCAGCTGAAAGGGAACTGGATTTAAAATGTATTTTTAAAATAACTGTTAATATCTTTAGTCTTATTACAAGTGCACCTTTTATTGGTGTGCTCAAGTGAGTAAAGAATGGTAACAATGAAAGTGTGCTTTCAGTACATTTAAAGTGCCCCTATGATGCCATTTTAAAGGTTGCTAATATTGCTTTATGAGCCTCTTAAAACAGGTTTACATGCATGTATGCAAGATCAAAAAATACATTTAATTTTACCCCATTTCTAAATAATTCGTAAACAACTCGTGTGAAGCAATTCGAAGAATCATTCTGTCTAAACCCCTCCTTTCCGTGAGCCCTCACTGCTGTGATTGGTCAGATGGCGCAGTCCTTTATGATTGATCTACCGCTACAGCGTGTCGAAAAACGAATTTTATTATTGTATCTATTTTATCTGCAAGCACAGTTTTTTAAAAATCTATATTTTTAAGATTGCAAGTAAGCATTTAGTACAGTTAAGCACACATCTACATATTGACCACTTTGCTCAGCTTTGTTGATGCTGACATTTCCAACTTTAGAGTTTATTTATTGGTCATTTATGATTGTTTTCTGCAGCGTACTCTCAAGCCCTGCAGTCTGTTTTGTTAAGCTGTGATCTGAAGGAAGGAGGCTTTGGACAGCAATTATCCACCTGGAAGGCATTCTCTATAGATGTCCATTTTCAAAAGAAGTGATTGTATTCCATCTTTATAGTCATTATTGTTCATGTTTTAAGACTTGACCGCGAAAAGGTTTATGCTGCATTACAAAGATTTTTATGGTGTGATATTTTTATTGTTCTCCATAGATGGTTAAAAAACCTGACATACCTTTTGTAATTTTTTACTGAATTTTTATTGTTTTAATAAACGTTATGTACTGGGAAAATCAACTGCTGTGATTGTTTATTGTGCTACATTTTTTCTTAACCTCATTGCACGTAAATGTGTTCATGACCTTTGTACAGTTATTCAGTCATTATCCACATATAGTCCCTCATCATATGCTTCAGGTTGAGAAGTCAGTAAATGAATGGCAGTCACATTTATTTCTATCTTTATCTGTGGAAATAAGAAGCATTTATTTCCATTACAGAAAGCAACATCCTAATTTCTAGTCAAGATTGTTAGGTCAAGGATGTTAGGTTTGACAGTTCAAATCATGAGCTTATTACATATACAGTATAACTATATAAAAAGTCTATTGTTAGTGCAAGCAGATGCTCATGAATTGAAAGGATATAAAATAGAAGTTATTTTTTTATAAAATGGATCGTTTTAAACAATATTTTAAAATGATCAGGTATTATTATTATTATTATTATTGAAAATATTTCAAAATTTTAGGATGCAAAATCAAGAAAACATACAGTAAAAATGAATCTGAAATGTACATTTGTGTGAAAAAAGTGCTAGAAAAATAGGTTTATCATAAAATATTGGTACTTAGCAACTTTATTAAAGTTGTGATAACCTAATAAAACATCTTTATATAACAATGAGAATAAAAAATATTTGTGTCCATTTCAGTAGGACAGAATGTACTGTATAGATCTCAGCCTGAAAAATAAAATTACTAAAAAATATATATCCCAATCATTGTATAAAAAATGTAGTTATTGACAAAGAGAATTGGCATCTAAGTTATGGCCCTATATCTCTTTTTATTGCAGACATACATAACATACATAATTGCCATACAAAATATAAATAAATAAGCCCATAACTCTTTTTTATTGCAGACAAATAAACATACAAATAATAACAATCCAATATACAAACTAATACGATAAAATAAATAAAAAGTAATTCAGCTTTAACGAATATGTATAGGCTATTACAAAGAACCAGGGCCAGAAGAGTGTATCATACACTCAACAAAAATATAAACGCAACACCTTTTTGTTTCTGCTTCAATTTCATGAGATGGACTTAAAGATCTAAAATGCATAGTGTAGAATTTTAAACATTTCCCAGACTTTTTGTTTTTTAACAAAATTAAAGAAAAAGTCAAAGTCAAATTTAACACAGGAGATGAATTAAGATTTTTTTTGTTCATGTATGTGAAATTTTACTAATAAAAGAAAAATTGTTAGCAACAACTTACTGCTTTTTTTTTGCCGAAGAAGGAAGGGTTAATTCGAGTGACGTCACGTCACCATGTATCACATGTTTACGCCGCCAGATCCAGTGTGAGTGTGTGTGTGAGTGTGTGTGAGTGTGTGTGCGTGCCGCAGCCCTGTATGGAAAATGGAGACGTTACTAGAACCGCACCAGCTAAAGATCAATTAGCTAACACTCATGTGATTTTTAAAGACCAGACAAACCGGTATTAATAGCACCCAGGTTGAAACGCAGACGAACACGGGCCAAGGAAACCATGGAAATCTTTGGGAATTCAGAGCGCTTTACGGTTTTTCCAGTTCTGGAATTGGGAAATGACAACACCTCACCGATACTTTAAATGCAACTTTTTCATCTTGTTTAGGTTTACCGGCTTTCAACGAACATGAATTTATGGACTCGTAGTTTTAGGTCGTAAGAAATTAGCACAAACTGATCTGAGACACAAAACGATTAGTCAGCTAGTTTCGTTGTGTATTTGAGTTGGTCTTCATTTTAATCTTAAAATTGTGGATTTTAGAGGTCTTAGTAGATATGGGCTTTTTTTATACATAATTTATAACGTAACGTTAGACACAAATTTTAGTATAGTTTTTGTTCTTTTTGCAACGAGACAAACAAAACAACGTGAAACAAAATGAGATCTCTTGCACCGGGAATCAAACTCATCACTTCGTTCTCTAGAGACAGCTGGTGAGTAGCAGGCCCATGTAAACACAACAGACTATACAGATAACATGCTCTGTGATCTTAAATGTGTATCCCATCATGTGGGATCTGTTTGTAACAGACATGATTATTGATTTTTAATTACGCAATTGAGTTTTTGCACTGCGTAAGAGTTCCTCATTAATCATCTAACGTGTAATGTTTTTAGTCCGTACTAATGTACGTTTCACAAATACATGTATTTATTTATTTATTTTACTTTTGTGAAAATCACAGTTTGTATATGCACAACCTCATTTATCACTTATTTTATTCATTAAGAATCTTAAATCACAACTTTACACAATCACAATACTGTGACCTAGATGTTAGAGGTTTCTGTTCTCCTGCAGCATGCATGGCCCTCAGAACTGATGCACAGTGTGTTTAGCTTCCCCCACAGGAAATGTATAAAATCTTACAGATAGATCACTTAGTGTGTGTATGTGTTTGCCTTAGGTGAGGCTGTTTTCCTGTAAGTCACATAATGTGGTTTCATTTCTATCACTGCCTGCCTGTTTTATTTAATACTGCTGTCACCAGATATCACTGTAAGCACTGTTGATGCATTTTATCTTGTATATCCTTTATTTTAAAAACTTGTTTCTTTTGTTTAGGTACCGGTTCTTCATCCTCCTTCTTACGTTTCTATTCTACACCACCTACCACCTCTCTCGAAAGCCTATCAGTATTGTCAAGGTAATAAAAATTCAGAGACCTGACCACTAAACATTAACTAGCTGCATGATAATCCTAAGAAGACATGCTACGAACAGGATTTGTTGTAATGGCTGTGTTTTTACATTTAATAAGTGAATTGTGAATTGTGTTTTATTTTGTGACAGAGTCAGCTGCACAGAAACTGCTCTAATGTTGTTCATCCAGCAGACCTCAACATCACTGACAATGACACCTGGTGTGATTGGGTTCCTTTTGGTAAGATTGATTCTTTGCTTCAAATATTTTGGGTTCTTGCCTATTTCATATGTGTCCTGCACTTAATCCCTCCACACACAGTAAACATAAAAAATACAGTAAACAATTTAAATAGAGACATATTAATACAGTTTAAAATATTAGTTTTATATTTTTAATATAAAGTAGTCAGCATTCGAAGTGGTTCAAGTTAATAAAAGTTGGCCTAAGACAAGAAAGCATTTTAGTTTTAGGTTTTTAATTTAGTACATTTTAAAATGAATTTCAGCAGCCATTACCGCAGTCTTCAGTGTCACATGATCCTTCAAAAATGATTCTAATATACTGATTTGGTGCATAACATTTTTTATTATAATCAGTGTTGAAAACATTTGTGCTAATTAATATTTTTGTGAAAACTGATGCATGTTTCTTTCAAATGTCAAATTATTAGCTCAAATCATAATTTCTTAAAAATTTTTTCATTTCATAATTTTTTTTCTAATCCAGACCAGAACAATTACCAGAACCTGTTTGGAGTCTTGGACAACTGCTTCCTTGTTGCATATGCTATCGGCATGTTTTTTAGGTATGAGATTGGATTTTCTTGGTTAGACTTTCTTGTCTTTTTTTTTTTTTTTTTTAAATATATAATTCTTTTACAGTGGGATATTTGGAGAGCGATTGCCCTTGCGTTACTACCTGAGCTCAGGGATGATTCTCAGTGGCATTTTCACTGCTCTGTTTGGGCTGGGCTTTTACTGGCGTATCCACTCTTTGTGGTATTACTGCTTAGTTCAGGTAAGCTAGTTCTCCTTTCTAAATTTAAATCGATGTATCTCCAAAAGGTCCATCAAAAAATCCATTTAAGGTACCATAGCGCGCATCTGAATTTCTCAATATGAAACCAAAAAAACAGAAGTGAGTCTTTTCCGATCACACGTTTCTTGTCACAAGCAAGTTTTCAAAGTTAAATTTAAATGCATTTCTGAAAATTATTAAATAAAAACCTCATCAGTGCTTGGTTGACGTGTACATCATGTTGAGCATTTTCTCTTTTCTTAGCACATTGTATTACAGTCTCACAGCCCCAGAGTTATTTCATAGTAAATCTTTAGTCATGCTAGTATAAGTCACATGGGTAACACATGACTGAATCAGGCGGAATGGTTTTTCTTCTTTAACGTGTCATTCCCATATGCTCATCAGACTTGCTGATTCCTATGTTTTTTTTACTTTTACAGGCCCTTAATGGGCTGGTGCAGACTACTGGCTGGCCGGCGGTGGTAGCATGTGTTGGGAACTGGTTTGGGAAGGGAAAGTAAGTGACTGTTGTGTTATTTACTGCTTGCTCAGTTCGTGTGCTGTTGACAATGCACAACTGTATCTGCACTTTTTCAAACAAACAACTAAGTGAAGATCTAAATGATCCACAACTGTAACCCAAAAGAAAAGTACAGACTTTTAAATGGTAATGTATTAAGTTGATTTCATGTTGACTTCCGTCTAATAAAATGTAATTTTCAAAATCCCAAAACTGCTCTCTGATGCAGGCGTGGGTTCATCATGGGCGTCTGGAATTCTCACACCTCAGTAGGAAACATTCTGGGCTCCCTCATTGCTGGGGTCTACGTGTCATCTGCGTGGGGCCTGTCTTTCATTGTGCCTGGTATCATCATTGCTGTTGCTGGAGTCATCTGCTTTTTGTTCCTGGTCGAAAGTAAGTCACACTAAGACCAGAGGGGAACTTGTTATTATATGCCTATAAGGCCAGAACAGAAGGCAAACAAAAACAAAGATTGTGCTGCTAAATTACATGCGCATACGTTTTCCATTACTTCATTACTTACAGAGTTTTTTTGAATCAAAATTAAATAGACAACACAAACACAACATTAATTGTCTGCAGACATTAAAGATATTTTTAACATACTCAAGATTCATTTTGCTGGAAAATAATGTGTTCCCTATATCACGTTATTTTTTACAGAACCTGAAGATGTGAACTGTACTCCACCACAACACCATGTGAGTTCAGTTACAATTTAAACTATGCAAAATATTTAGCGGTTTGACTCTGTGACCTGCATACATTACAATACTATTATTTCACTCGAGTAAGCAGCTAAACAGCAGTGTTTTCCTCTCATTTGTTCTGTTTCTGTGATTTTCCAAGGTTCCATTATTTGCAAATTGATTTTGTGAAAAGACACTCATTTACTACCATTTGCTTAGAGTCGATAACATTTTTTCCCAAACTAAAAGCAAACTCAAATATTTCCAATACATTTGCCCTCTTTTTACAGCAAGAGAGTTGAGCCAAACTAACGTAACATTGCCTTGCTGTGTGCCTGTAGTAGAAAGTGAATTGAGAAATCGCCTGAGAATTAAAAGCCCAAGTAATTGAGACCAGAGAGAATGTGACATGTAACAATCTGCTTAAGTTTACAAGTGTGAGAAGAGCTATGAAAAAGCTGTTAATCTTTTGATTTGTTTGATTAACTATGTTGGTCTCAATGATTAAAGGCTGGATAACTTAAAAAGATATTCAACCCTAGGTATCATACACTTGCTGACATAGGAAAAACTAAATGAACTAAATGAGGAGAGAGACTTTAAAACACAACATAATTACACAGAAATATGCAAATTGTTGACACTGCCACTCTGTTCTCGTACTATTCTCTCTACTTGTTTTTTTTATTCATTAAAAATGACCCTCAGAACACTAGTTTTCTGTTTTATTTCTACTCCATCTTTTTTTATTATATATTGAAAAATACTAGCTTTCTCTATTTCTATCTACTTTTTATTAAATAGAATAGCTTCTCTGTTAAATGATTAAATGTAATGTAATTGTTCATAGGAAACACATGACCAGTAAGAACAATCTGTGTTCTAAAATCAGATCAATATATCAAATATATTTGATTTCTTTAGACTTAATCTGTGCCCGCGCTGTTATTTTTCTGTGAAACTCAAAATGCTGTGACTTTCAACATTATAGCATTGAAAATTGGAAGAATATATACAAATGTAGTGTAGCGTAGTGTAAGTACTTAAAGTACTGTGACTCAATGTTCTTCCTTTAACAAACACTTTTTCTCTTCATTGATATGACACTAACATGCTGTGATGTGTTTAGGAGAGTGTGGAGCAGGAGCCTCTACTGAGGAACTCGTCCAGTAACGAGGAGATCTTCAGCACTAACACCTCCACAGTCGTGGAGACGGTGGAGGATCACACAGAAGCCATCAGCTTCTGCGGAGCGCTCAGGATTCCTGTGAGTGACCTGTTATTCTCAGTTATACACCCACAGCTGTTAGTCAGCAAATGTAAGGTGTTATTTTGAACAGACTGAGAGAGGAGCCAATCCTGTGAAGTGTCTGGGTTTCTTGGATCAGAAATCATGCTTTTGCTTTCCCCGAATATTATTTGTTCTTGACTGAATATCATTTTTAAGATTCAATATTTAATTAAATATTTTTTTAAAAGATTAAGTCTTATCTAATGGTCTTTAAACACAATACTCTGTTTAGGTCATTTGGCAGACAATTTCTTTTAAATGTACATTTTTGGTTTGATTTTGTTTTTGGTCCTCCTGATTTGATCCAGGTCATTGAATATTGAGTATTTCCCGATACTGAGTAATCCCTAGCACAGTAGGTAAATATAATCATGTTGTTTTCTTCCTGCAGGGTGTGGTGGAGTTCTCCTTGTGTTTGCTTTTTGCCAAGCTGGTCAGTTACACCTTCCTCTACTGGCTTCCTTTATACATCGCTAATGTTGGTAAGAGTCCTTCAGATTCTGTCACATTCACTTGGTTCACAAGTGAACTGTCAAAAACTGTCAAGTGTCAAAAAAGTCACTCAGTCTGCTCTCTCTTAGCTCATTTTGATCCTAAACAAGCTGGGGACCTCTCTACGCTGTTTGATGTTGGAGGAATTGTGGGTAAGTATGTGATATTTAAATTATTTATAGGAATAACAAATATTTATGGGTAGTTCTATATGGGTTTTTTTCCCTGTGTTAAGGTGGCATCGTGGCTGGACTGATATCTGACTACAGTGGAGGCAGAGCCACTACTTGCTGTGCCATGTTGATCATTGCTGCTCCAATGGTTAGTCAAACTGTTATCTTTTTTTTATTTCTTAGCTCAGACTTTAGGCAAAATGTAAATATTTTATATTAAAGTTATAGATTGATTTAATCTGTTAAATCTAATGGTATGTAAAAGTGTTATTAGAATATATGCTTGTTTATTTGCTAGCTTTATGGATCATAAAATGTGCACATGGGTGTTTATGTCATTTTAAATGTTAACGCAGTGGCACTGTAAATGTTTGTAGAGTACTATTCACCTGGTCAAAAAAAAAAAAAGCAAAGCTGGCTAGTTTTGCGCAGCTACAGAATCTGAAGTGTTGTCAGTAAATCTTGAAGTTTGCTCCGAGTTTTTACAGACATCTGTAATCTTGTGCACACAAACCCCTCAAGCTCGAGTTTACCTGTGAATCTGTGTGAACGCATGAATGGGTTTCTCTTTCCTTTGAGATCTGCTGCTTCATGTTTGCTTTTCTTCCTCAAGCTGTTCCTGTACAATAGGATCGGGCAGAATGGCTTACCAACCACCATTGGTGAGTATGGAGTACATGGCTTTTGGTTTTTTTGTTTGGACAGATTTTTTTTTTTTTTTATTAGTGTATATTTATATTAGTAATATTAGTGTTTTGGATGTATGGAACAAAAATCCTGCCTAAAGTATTTGAAATAAAAAGCTTGTTGAATTCCACAAATCGAAAAAAAAATACATTGCACTTAACAGTGCTTGCATTTGTTTACATAATCAAGAGTGAACTTAATATTGAGAACAAACGCATGAGACACGCAAATATAGCAGCACAAAAATAATGATTAATCAGACACTTATCATCCCCTCGCGCACATGCAGCGCTTCTGTGTGGGAGAAGAACACAATAAAACCATATAGGCCTATATAAAAGAATAAAATAAACAGTCCTAAACAAAATAAATATCCCATTAATAATAAAAATAAATAAATAAAACAAAATACCCCGCACGTCTACCCAGAGTTCCGTTTTATCTTTGTTTAGTACGTTTTTTACAAGCAGGAGGATTTGAGCATTTTCTTGTTTCAGTTTCTATTTAAATACATTAGTTTTGGCTAGAATTTAATATAGTCTTTTATAATAAATGCCATTCATTTGTAAATTTGTACTATAGTTTTCTAGCTGCTTATAGGCTCTTACTTTTTTAATTAATGCATAAACTATTTTTAACATATTTTGTGCCCAATCCATTGGTCATAAGGCTTCTTGTTGCAATTTCGAGAGAAAATCTTTAACATATTTTAAACTTTTCTATTCAAACTTTGAATTTATTATATGGCATAAAAAGCTCCATGTAACTAATAATTAAAAAGCTGTAAGCCATCTGACGAATCTCTCTACACTGTACAGTGATTGTCCTTTATATATAATTTATATATACAAATCATAAAATAAAACACATTAATGACATTTATTATAAAGACTATATAAAAGTCTAACCATTTTTATTTAGGCCTTTACTGACAATAAAAACAAATCCTTGCACTTATAAAACAGAATTTTTATCATCAATGGGATATATATTTTGTATAGTACTATTTATTGATTTATATGATTTGTGGAATTCAACAAGCTTTTTTATTTCAAATACTTAGGCAGGATTTTTGTTCCATATTGATGCATTTCAGACTAAATAATAGTTTTTTTTGGTCTTATAATTATATTGGGTGGTCTTAACTACTGTGTACTTGCATATTAAATAATAATTTGATACAATGCACTTAATGTGTACATATGTTTTGCATTGTACGTTTAAAAAAACACCTGCATGAAATTACATATGTAATTAAATTCTGTTGCTACATTAAGTAAAATTAATGGTTAAACCTTAAATTTACCTTTGAACATCATAATATTATATAATGTCAAGTATAAGGGGATCAGATGATCTTGTAAATGATCAGGTAAGGTGCCGTATTGACAACTGAAACAAAATAAACAATCTTTTTTTTCTTTTTTTTTTTTCTCCTGTATCTCCTCCTCTGCCCTTTTCGGACCCGCAGGCATGTTGCTGTGGTGTGGTGCTCTCGTGAATGGACCCTACGCCCTCATCACCACTGCTGTGTCAGCTGACCTAGTAAGCGCTGGGCACCTTTCCTACATGTGCTCTTCACATGGATATTTGTAAAGTCTTAACCCCAAAAAAAAAGGTTCAAAACCGATACGTCGGGACTAGCCTACAAGTCCTGCCATCAATAACTGATCAATAAACTATTTTGTAAGGCAACGATCATTTTGTGTTTTCATGGGTTTTTTTTTTTTATCGTTTAGGGAACCCATGAGTGTCTGAGAGGGAACTCCAGAGCACTGTCCACTGTGACCGCCATTATTGACGGCACTGGATCAATAGGTATGCAAGGAATGTTGCTTTTGTTTAACATTGAATGCACTTTGTTATAATCTTGCAGTGAATATTACATTTGCAAATAAGATCATTTTTTAAAAGGATATTTACAGTCAATTCAAATGTAGCTTTTAGAAATCAGTGTTTGTTTTGAAAACTTCTCACTGTCCTGTGATGGCTGTCACATGTTGTGTAATGTGTTTAATGGGCTCTAGGTGCCGCTGTTGGGCCTCTGTTGGCTGGACTGATCTCTCCCACCGGATGGAATAATGTTTTCTATATGCTCATTGCTGCCGATGTGCTGGCCTGTCTGGTAAGACTAAAAGCTAATCTGTTAAAAAATACTAAAAGCTAGTATTATTTTTGTTATTATTACTATTTTTGATTCCATTTTTATTTGTATTAGTGTCCAGTAAATAAAAGCTCATTGTCTCTCCTGATGAACATGTTTTAGGCTGGTGTTTCACTGTATTCTCTTGTTTGTGTAGCTGTTGTCCAGGCTCGTGTATAAGGAGGTCAGAGGGTGGTGCGGATACACTACAAGGCCAAGAGGGTAAACATTTTCTGCATGTTCTATAACAAGTCTCAGTTAGCATAACGTGGTATACACAGAAAGGTTTGTATTATATAAATAAAAAGAAAAACCGATAGAGCAAGCTAGTGTTTTTCGCTTTTGTTAATTGTATAATAAATAAAAAGAACAGAAATAGACCGAATACAAAAACAATAGAGAAGCTAGTGTTAGGTTTTTTAAGAAAACTAGCGGTAAATTAATCGATTTCAAGTCTAAAAGGGGCAGTTTTATTTAACAGTTTAATTAGAATGGAGATTGCTATTATGTCTGATGCATAAAAAAAACCTTTTCATTTGACTGTTTTAGAATGTAATATATTCCTGTGGCAGGCAGCAAATGAGTAATTTTCAGCATCATAACTTCAGTCTTCAGTGTCACATGATCTTTTAGAAATTGTTCTGATATGTTGATTTGATGCTCAAGAAGCATTTACTATTATTCTCCATGCTGAAAACCACTTTGGACGCTTGCTACACAATGCTACACTACCATTCAGTAGTTGAATGAACACTTATTTAGCCAGGATACAGTAAATTAATGAATTATATATTTAATAATTACTATAACACTAGCACTTTCTATTCTATCTATTCTGTTTTATCTTTTTTTTTTTTTTAGACTAAATGTAATGTTACATGCTGTGAGGATATTGGCAGATGACTTCATTAAGGTTTATATTTGACCTTCTATGTTTAGCTAGTGGCTTTTAAATATGCTGAATGATGCTGCTTGGGCTGATTGTCATTACATGTCCTTAATACTAGTGGCTGCCAAAAATGTAGAAAGGCATGACCATAGAGACCCTGTACTTGAATTAATTGGCCCTTCCTGCCTTTTAATATGATTCAGTGGAGGCTATTTTTAGTGGTTGCAAGGCAATCACAATTACTCCAAGAGGCTGCGACCTGCCTCGGGATTTGTTCATTTTCACTGTGTTCCCCAATGACTGGCAGAGATCTGTGTGTCGAGGTGGAAAATGATGCATGCACTTTAACTGCAATATCATTACGTTTTTGACACCCTTATAATTAGCAGTCAATTTTTGGCTTGAAGAAAATCCAGTTATGAATTTTCAATTAAAGAAAAAAAAAAAAAGCGTTTTTTATTATACTGAAATCTATTGATCACACTAATGGTCTCCCGTATCCGCTTTTGACAATTGTCAAATGAGCAGGCGGTAATTATTTGGTCTTTTTAGCATTTATTTATTTATTTATTTATTTATTTTTGCACTGCTAGAATCAGATGATTAAAAGGGAAGCATTTAATTTTGCACCATGTGTTTGCAGTGGTTTCATCTGCTCTTTTCTTTCAGGTTCAAAGAGATCTGAGTCCGCCCGTCAAACAAGAGAATATCACACCTGTGACGGAAAATTACCTGCAGCACAACGACAAAAAGGGACCATGGATTGATGCAACGCACCAAGCCTTTTTATGCCCAAGGGTTATTTTATATGAAAAGTGTAACATGAGACTTTCATCCTTTTTATACTGACAATGGAACAAAGCTCAGCTGCTGAAGGAGGAGGAGAGTTACACACACCCTCATCCACACGTGGCCTGAGCAGGACAAACAAAACAGGATCACTAAGCTTCTTCATTTTAATACAGGATGTTTTTGGTGACTGCTCAATACAAATGTACCTTTTTTCAAGCATTAAAATATGCCATTGGTGCTTTGTCCTTTCATCTGCGTGATCATTTGTGTGTTTTGCTGTTCAAGTGCAAGTCCAGTTGTAAATTTTAGCTTTGAGTCTGAATATGTATTTTAGTAGATATTGAGGTCATATTCATGTACATACATACTTAATCACTCTTAATTTCATTAAAATACCAGGTAAATCCGAGCATCCCTAGAGAACCTCTCAGCTTTATTCTCTGAGGCTTTGTGTATAAATACATATATGAGTGCATACTACTGGTAGCTGGTTTTTTAGCTTTAGGGTGTAGATACTATCAGTTTCTGTCAAAATGAATAATTGTTTGAAAGTCAAACAGTCATATCTCTGAAATCATTTCTTGAGATGTTAATGATTCTCTAATCCTCAGTGTCTTTCTATTCTATTTCTATTAAAAGCTTATTAGTCTTTACTTTTTTTTATTTTTTTAACTTTGTTAATTGATTATAAAAAAGGCACTGTCCAGGTTGTGTTGTCATGTGGTGAGGGGCGAGTTGTTACAAAACCACACAGTTATAATAGTCTAACACTGGTATAAACACAAAAAACACAATTATATGTTTACAAAGATAACATGAAAATATAACACCATTGTTATGGACAACAGAAATCATAAATTTGTTATTAATAGATGAATTAAAACTATATATTTAAAAAATCAAACCTGATATATTTTTTATTATATGTAATTGTTAAATTAGTGTAGATTAAAATTCAAATAATCAAATCATCATAATAGAATGATTACTAAAGGGTCATGTGACACTGTCTAGAACTTTGCCACAACAGGAATAAATTAAAGATGTATTAAAATATAATTTTGTAATATCTCACAATATTACTGTTGTACAGTACAGTACAGATGTCTACAGATTACTTTTTTAATTTCTGATGGCCTAAAAAAAGACACTACAACAGGAAGAGATAAAGAAAATGTGAAATTATTAATTATGTTTATGTGTTTGTGTGTATTATGATTAGAAATTAGAGTTATACACACACATATAATTCTGAATAAAAATTGTAATAATTGCTTGAAATGTTCAAGGTAGATGTTTCATGAAAAGAAACATTGTTGTAATGGATACGTGTGTGTCGCCTCCAAGCAGTAGATGACATGGAGGTCTCCGCTCCAACAGTTCCTTGGCAACGCTGGAGAGCAGGGGAGTGAGTGATAGCCTACTTAAAGGGCAGAGCTGTGACTCCTGCCGAAGCCCAGCGCATCCATCAGCATCTCAGAGCGAGCAGCTGCACCTGATTTAATGGCACATGCTGAGGTAGGGTTTTATTTATGCTCAGTTATCATTCTACAAATGCTTGCTTTGGTGTCACAGACCAACTTTATTTTCTACTAAATCAGCAGTTGAAAGTTACTCTTTTAGTTTGTTTGTTTTAAAGTGTTATTTGCTTGTCCCGAGGAGGTAGCTGTAGGTTGGCTATCTGTTGTTAAAGCATCATCAATATAGTATCATCAGAGTTCATCATGGGGTCAAGTTCATCATCCTATGCCCCTAAAACTATTTATCTGGATGTGGATGGGAAGGTGCAAAGGGTGAGTCCCAAGATTTGAAATATAAAGCTGTATGTTTAAGATTTAATCAAAATGACTCTCATTATAATTGTAAAAGTGCACTTGTTAATTATTAAATATGTCAGGTTTTGTCCAAACACATATATATATATATATATATATATATATATATATATAACCAAAAAGTATA
>JAUCNO010000795.1:18098362-18112298 GCA_032353835.1 Enteromius viviparus | reverse complement strand
CAGAGTGAAGGCAAAGGGGCCAACAAGTGCTAAACACCTCTGGGAACTCCTTCAAGACTGTTGGAAAACCATTTCAGGTGACTACCTCTAGAAGCTCATCAAGAGAATGCTAAGAGTGTGCAAAGCAATAATCGGAACAAATGGTGGCTATGTGGAAGAAACTAGAATATAAAAGATGTTTTCAGTTATTACACTTTTTTTTTTTTTGTTAAGTACATAACTCCACATGTGTTCATTTCATAGTTTTGATGCCTTCAGTGAGAATCTACCAATGTACATGCTCATGAAAATAAAGAAAACACATTGAATGAGAAGGTGTGTCCAAACTTTTGGCCTGTACTGTATATGCATGTAAATACATTTAAATAATTTCAAAATATTTACAAGCATGTGTTTGTATTTATATAAACATCATAAACATACATACACGCATACATATATTATGTAAATGAAAACTTTCATTTTGAATGCAATTAATTGTGATTAATAAATTGACATGATTGACAAATAAATCATTTTAACTGATGCAAATATGTTAGAAACACTGCATCGCCGTACAAGTGCCGACTTGTATTTGATACAGTTTTGTTTTGCATTGTTAACCTTTATGCTGATGCTGTCACAGTCAGCTGGAAGTTCCAGCCCAGTTCTGGGGATGGCACTTCAGCGCCCAACAAACTTTCTGTGTTTTTTGTCTGTTTGCATGCCTGGACTCACGTTCACGAACTCATTCTGTTTTCATCCCGGACTTTCATTCATGTCTCTGTGTTGTCACGTGTGTTCATTTATGTCTCCGCCTTACTCATCCGTCAACACAGCAATTCATTGTCTAGCTCCACCCATTGACCCAGTTTCGTGTGTATTTGATCCGGAAGTCTTTGTCTGTTTCTCACGGTCCATTAGCACTGTCACCCTGTAAGTTTCCCCACCCGTATTTCTGTATTTCTAGTCTCTTGTCTCTGTTGGATTACCCGCGGACGCCACATCGACGAGTATGTAAGGGACTTTACTTCTGTGTCTCATCATGTGCGTGTCACTGAGCAATCTATCAAAAAGTACTTCCTTTCGGGTTTAGATCTTGATGTGCTGCGTGATCTACTCGATGAGGACCCAGACTATTCTCTAGAACAGTTGATAGACTTTGTCTTATTGTGGTGTCTCCCTACTCATTCATAACAGATGCACTGATGTGAATCTTACCACCCCTTCTCTAAATTATTTACACTGTTTGTTTTGTGCCAAGAGTAACATTTTTATTTCCCTGTCGAATTGGATTTTTTAAACCATTGTTTTATTTATTTATTTTTAATAACCATGACTGCATTCTGGGATTTTTAACCAAGTATTTTTCTCTTGACAGGGGTTGAAGGTTCGATATTTGACGTGTTTCCTCAGAGTTTGAACATGACTGACTTGCAGAGCTGCAGCTCCACAACAGACCAATGGCAGCCGTGTTCCTGCAGTTACAGGTTAAACCTGGAGTGGTTCCCCTGTCAGCTGAAGTACTGCCGGGGCCAGGGCACAAACCCATACAAATGTGGCATTAAGAGCTGCAGCAAAGGCTACCGCTTCGACTTCTACACACCTCATAAACAGCTGTGCCTTTGGGATGAGGACAATTAGCAGCACCTGACGAAGGCAATTTGGGTTTCTAAAATAAAGTGTTTTGTTCGTTTGTGGGAAACTTTTTTGTAAGGTATTTTACAACAATGCACAACTTTTTCTTAAAGGAACCATTTTGATAATGAGATTATCTAGAAATTTCTTGTGCACTTCAGTGTTTTGAAACAAGCTATACATTGTTACAGGGAACTTTCTCTGACTCATGACTTTAATGGGAGTGAAAGAATGGATATTTTGATGAGGATTGTCAAGCCATTTATATTTTTTACATTTGGACATTACAATGGTACCTCAGGGCAGGAAATTGTTTTATTATTATAATTTGTATGTTTAGGTCTGCTTTTTTATTCTGTTTTAAGTTTTTATGTCACTACATTTTTGCTTTAAAATATTTGAATGTTAAAGCTATTCATAACATTATACATTCATTGGAATAGTTCAGACATAAATGAAAATTGACTCACCCTGAGGCCATCCATATAGAAGTTTTTTTTATTATTTATCAGAACAGATTTGGAGTTAATATTACAGCAATTGCTTACCAATGGATCTGGGTGCCATCAGAATAAGAGCCCAAACAGCTGATAAGAACATCCCAATGTCACATTTTCACTCCAGTTGATCAATGAATGTCTTGTAAAGTGAAAAACTATGTGAGAACCTTTTTCTTTATGGTGAACTATTCCTTAAGTTATTCCTGTGATTCTGCCTACTGCATTGTCAAAGTATTGTAATGCAATAATCTGCATCAGTTTAACTGCTGCAAAATAATTTCTTCGACTTTTCGACAGAAACAACATAAACATTTTCAAGACTCTCTGTTTATGAAGCTAGCAATGTAATGCTGCAACAAAAGGCCTAAGTAGCTGCTTAAATAGTGTCTCTGAGCATATTGGTGATGTCAATTTATTGCAAATTTATTCAGTAGATGCCAAATTTCTTATTCTCGGCTAAGTTGCTTTCTATAGCCTTGACTAATTCTAATTTACATTTCAATTGCAGCTGTCTTATGAAGAGTCTTTTGCTTTGGTTTGTGTTACACAACGTGGGTGTGTGAGCTTCTGTCTGGTGAAGCTCAGTATTCTCTTCTCTTGTCACTGTCCTAAAATTATTTTTTCCAATTCACATTTTAAAATTTTTTCCAGACATTGTTTGTTTTCTTGTAGCATGAAAAGTATTTACAAGACAAAGCATTTGCAGTGGGTTGATGTGTAACGCAGTATGATTCTTTACATAAATGTACCAAATAAAGTTATTTTATTACAGTTATTTCCAATGACTTTGGTACTAATTTGAGATCTTTTGTTGTTTTTTGTTCAACAGTCTTTACAGAATAGGCTGCATTCATAACTGTAAACTGCACTTGCAGATACATTGGTAACAATTGATTTTGAATGAAATACTATTGGAATATTTATTTAGATCACCCACACACAAGATGCTAGTTTCACTCTATTAAATTGTTAAATATTACAGTTCAATACAGTATATGTGTTGTATACATGTTTAATTGTAAAAAATGACAGATTTTAAAGGTAAACAAAAAAAACCTGTTAAATGGTTAATTCCGGTAAAATTATTGTTTCCTCTTATTTGTTTCTTATCAGTTATGTTTATTAGAGTTGTATGTTTCATGTAATGTTAAATGTTTCTTGCATATTTCAGTTTGATGAGTCCCACCAGGATGGTGTTCAGTGCTTTTGTGAATGAACTTAAAACCTAAAACGTTAACATATTTTTTTATGGTCGAATTCTGGCAACCACAGCTGCTTTCACTGTAAATTTTACGGATCTTTTTTTTTTTTTTTTTACATTGTGTAAAAAGGAATACTACAGAGAAAATACAGACCCAGTGGAATTATTAAACAGAATCAGAATTGAATAGATGAAATTCTATGCCTGTTTGTTTGTGTGTGTACTTTTTGATTATACTGTACTTGTGAGGGACCAAATGTCCTCACTTATATAGTGAAAGATGAAAACAGCCCACTAGTGAGAACATTTTGCTGGCCCTTACTAGATAAAAACGCTTATAAATCAGTCAGAAGTAGATTTTATGTAGATCTGGTGTCATTTGCATGTTTCTATGAATGGTAGGTTTAGGGATTTTCCAATTGGGGTTGGAAAATATCGTTCACCTGATATAAAATTTAATGGAAGTCTATGTCCTCACTAAAATAGCAAAACAAACGTGAGTGTGTGTGTGTGTGTGTGTGTGTGTGAGTGTGTGTGTGAAATGGGTTTTAATGACCAGTGATGGAAAAGCCTGGCCTTCACATATTCCAAGAGAAGGCATAAATGAGTGAAAGAAATACAATCAATATAAGATATGTTTGGTAAGATTGGCTTCCCATGGCTTGTAACCATAAGTGCTAAATAATATAAAACACATTGTAAATCCTGTGTAAACACATAATTGTTTATTGCAGTTATGCTATCAACATGCGTGGATGATAACACAAAAGGCCATCTGACAAAAATAAACATATAAGCAAACAAACAAATAAGCCTTATGAAGGACCTGGTGCTCCACTAAAACAGTTCACTTCAACCCCACAATGTTCAACCAAACGTATGCCCTTGCCTGCCACACTAAAGGAAGTGGTGTATGATTCACTATATAACAACTTTCACTCAAAATGAGTAAATTTAACTAATTATATAGAAACTGTGACGCACACAGAGCAAAATTCTATGGTGCACCTGCATTTGAAATACAGCATTTAAAAATGCAAGGTATTTTCAAGGTATATAATGTTTAATTTCTGTTTTATCATCAAAATGTTAAATTACGATATAACGTATCTCTAATGTACATTAGAAATGTGCGTATATGTAGCAGTGTTGAAATGTGGATTCCTGCACTTAATTTAACTTAGTACACTGGCTTAATGTGTCGTGTATATTTGCTTCATTTGGTATGATAGAATACACACACACACACACACACACACACACTGTATAAGCGACCCATGTTTATTTACACAATTGTTTATTTTCCTTAAACCACAATCTACGTACAACGCACGCAAATCAACATTACGATCATGCTGCGTCTACTCATCTCCCGGGAAACTGAATGCTGCCCTCTGGTGTCTTCTGTTCACTCAGGATGGTGTGACAGTAAAATTCATCTTTAGAAGGTAAAGTTACAACTTTTCAACGCAACGTGGTTAATTCATGAATGTAATGTATAGGTGGAGGTTACCAGAGTGTACATCTCCACAAACACACGCTCTGCCGTCCGCGACAAACAAAACGCAGCTGTGCACATTGTCTAACTAACCGATGTCACCCGCTGGCAGTGTTATCGTTTTTAACCTTAGGATAAACGTTAAGTTGCAATGAAATCTCCGAAATGCTGTAAAATGACACCCATGTGACCACATGTGACGGATATTGTTATTTAATGATGGTGTCATTAATTTAATTGGAATGCAGTTCGCGTACAAGTGCACAAATCAATATATAGGCTTACCTAATTATTGCTAATAAGATTATATTGTAACATAGTGAATAATAGGCTAATAATAATTCGTTAATAGATATTTTTGTCTCCGTAAACGTTCGAAAAGCATCTAAATTGACGCTAAATTTGAGTCGGTTCATTCAAATGAACTGTTCGACAGAACTGTTTCAAGGAAATCAGACTTGCCTTACTTGACAATATAATAACACTACATCCCTGCGCATGCAGTCATGAGAAAACTAGTGGGCTGATTTACTGGAATAGTGTGGGAGACATAAACAAAATCTCTTTGGATACAACTGCAGCAAGTCAACAATTAGAAAAATTCCACATATCCATAAATATCCATTTTCATTTCCACGGAACTCTGGCAAGAGAAACAGTCTCTTGATATGTGTTGTGTAACTGTAACCCTTTTAATGCTAGATTTAATGAGGCACACTTCTGAGATACAGTTTGAGCGGTTTGAAATAACCAAAATACATTTGACACACTATTAAAAAGCTTATCACTTCGGCAATGTATGCACCTTCGGTCAAATCTGTTCTCTTATGTAGACTAGTGAAAAGAACAATCCTAATTCCAGCCTTTATGCAGAGTGATGTATTTGAATAAATAGAGCTGTGCCATGTTCAATCAAAGAGCTAGCACACTTTAAGTATACCAATGTACATAGACACAGGCAGAGTTGCACGCATGCTCTTATTCTCAAGCTTTTCGAAGTTTGCCGTCTGCCTATTGTTGTTTTATGCAAAAAGTCAGAGTCTGGATAGGACACACGAGGGCCTTATGCAAATGACGTGTCTATCGGCTGGTGTGGGATACTGAAGAGGTGAATGCTCTTCTACTAACCCACTTTGCTAAATGTGTTTCTCTGAACCTTTTTGAGAAAGGTTCACTCGGTTTGTCATCGAAGACCTGAGCAAAGCACCACAGACGCAGGGATATAGACTGATCTACAGAGCCTGGATCCCTGGGGTTTTCCTGCTGTAAGGTAAGCATAGATGTACTCCTCAAAGTTTCCATCTAAAATATTAAGTTTGTCTCCGAGATGCCTGCTCTCTTATCAAGCAGTGACCGTTTTGTGGAATCATATTGTTTTGCATTGTACCTGTTCACTGCTCTCTATATTGGCAGATTTAAATGTTTTTGACTAGAAGAGATTAGGGTGGAGAGACAGAGTGATTGTGGTGAATGGTGAATGGGGATACCCTTGCTCTTATGAATATTACAACAAGCCCTTTACATAAAGTAGACCATTTGAAAGCAGGACACATTAGAATAAACCTCAAGATCATTTTACTGGCCGGGCCATGGCATGAATTGCCCCAGTGTCTGCATAAAGTTGTGATCCTGTAGGAAAATCAGCTGTATTTATCATTACAGATATTAAGATGAGCACAGAGGCTGTTGAGCAGACAGAATCTCAGCATGAACAAGCTGGTAAGGAGACCTTTCACTCTCTGGAATATTGGCAATTGGCTCGAAATGGTAAAAATTACCTCTTGATTAATGCATGGTAACATTTGAATGTAAATAACATCTCACACATGTAATCAATTACAGTTTCCTGCTAACGCTTTTTAATGTTGAAAAATAAAATGTCTATTCTTATTTAATATTGAAATACTTTCACGTAGATGTTAAATTTTTTATTCTGTATTGCACATATTATGTGATTGTATTCTTAAATATTTCAAATCTATTCTAAAGGTGAAATGTTTGAAGGTAGTTTTCTCACAAATTGTCTATTTTACAGACTTTTTTCATATTGTGGTTAATTGCGAGCACAGTGTTTGTGATTCAGTTTTTTTACGTTCCTTCGAAATGAGGATCATAATTTCACGAACTGCCACTGGGCTTCTTCACAATAACCGTTTGTGGTTATCACCAAAAGTTTAACTCTTTGTGTGGATGGGACACTGGTCACGCTCTCAGGTGTGAAGTTCTGTGCAGGTGGCTTAGGGCCAAAGTCATTTTTAAGTGACTTTCCTTGTTAGCCTCCCCATATTTTTGTACTTATAAAATAAAAGTTTTTCTTGCAGCGCATGCTGAGTTATATACATGGTTCATCAGGTGTTTAGGTGCGTGATGAGCGCAGGCTGATGGATGAGAAGTCTACCAGGATGTATGTGGCAGTTTGTTTGCAGTGAAGCGCTCTTAGCCTCAGGCGGTACTGAATCATGGTCTGGTTACAATGACTTCTGTACGGAACCTTCTTCTTCAAATGAGGAACCTGAGAGAAAGGACAATTCAGAGAGAGCAGAGTATTGTCATTGAATGTTAAATATATATTTCATTTATGTTCCATCACCTCTATGGTGTGAATTGTTTGAGTGTGGGTAAGGATTAAGGTTAAACCTATCAGATGTCCCATCAGGTCATGTGACAACTACAAATATTTGGACTGAAGAAAAAATGTTCGTGTTTACAAATAGTCTTGTTACATAAACCCTACCTACTATAATATAATTATATCTAAATCTAATTTTTTATTATTTATTAAGTTTTGAGTATTTAAAAAAAAAAAAAATTAAAATGCTTATAAATTAATTGCAAAGAAAAGGCTTACTTTTTGATTAAGGTTGAATTCACATGACATTTTAAAAACTGACATATTAAAAGATTAAAATCTTTGAGAAACTATTTAAAAAGTGTCAATTTATGTGCAAACACATATGACTTAATGACTCTTTTTTAAATGGTAGGATGTCATGAAAATACAGAGAATTGGTTACAGCAGTTTTTATAATCATAATATTATTATTATTGTTTTTTTTATTGTATCTGAGAGAGAGATAGAAATAGAGATTGTAAGAGATGCACCTGGAGGTCTGTAAGTATTCAAATGTGAAGGCCTCTAAAGGTTGCCATGGAAACTCATTTGCATGATCTGATGATTTCCATACTGGAAGTTTGGCTCAGGAGAAGGGTAGATTTCCATATTGTGGAGTGAGTGAGTGCCGTTCTAACCACGGCCTCATAGAGACCGATTTGAATTTCAAATGAAGAGAGATTACCTGGTATTGACGACCTTTGAACCCCCGACTAACCCTCCTCGCTGAGTTTAATGGAACATTTGGGACTTTGTTTTTATGGTATGGTCCATTATAGGTGTTACGATGAACAGCCCTTAAAAGAAATCGTGATAAAAGTTTAAATGAAAATTTTTATGTTTTGTGCAATTAGCTGGATCAGGCGGGAGGTGGTTTGAATGCTAATACATTACTCTCAGTGTGATTATCTTTTTATTTTCCAGACATTGAACAAAACGGCATTGACTTCACCAGACAAGTGAGTACAAACAATGTTTTACTTAATAATATTCATTATCTGTAAAGCTGTTTTGGTATTTAAAGTAGCTCACTACTCCACTTATAAAGAAAAACCCCAGACTTCAAAAGCAGCAGCTTGAAAGTACTACAGTTTTCTAGGGTTACAGAAATTTGAGCAATAATACTTTATTAGTTCATCAGATCAGCCTGTCATATGATCTAGTGTTGAGGACAGTAAAAAGTTTTCGTGCACAGGAACTAGCTTCAGGCTTGTGAGGGCATTTGCATACTGTGCCTGCGGGAAGGGAAGGAATGTTTGTTAAAGGCCCTCTCTAGCAGAACAAGTCCAGCAGCCTTACTGGTCTCCGAGTGCACACAAAGAGTGTGTGTATACACACACAAACACACATGCCTGAGGACCAAAACACAGCTCCACATTGTAAAATGTTCACCTGGTTTGTGTCTAACAAAGTCTTTGTTTCATGTGCAGATTAAGACTGAGAACCTGAATGATTCACCTCATTCTGGATCGTCACACAAGACATGCCACCTAACTCAGGGATCCCCAGTGCCTGGAGGCCAGCTTACTGGGGTACATCCTTATAAAGCCAGCCATAGGAAGTTATGAAATATTTTCATATATTCTGCACAAAAAAAAGACAAAAATTAAGCCTATTGTTTGCACTGTAACACCAATATTTTTTTAAATAAAAGATAAACAACACCTAAGCAACTAAATTTAAAATTTTAAAATGTATTCCTTTTTGATGAAAGAAAGGGATATATTAAAATGTATTCATTTAATTAATTCATGTTCAATCAGAAACATATATTTTATTATTCGAGTATTTATAAATTATAATTAATTAAATACATTCCTAAAATACAGTAAAATAATCTAATGCAATTAAATGTACATTTAAAAAAAGAAATATATATATATATATTAAACATTTACCAATATTATTTTATTAACCAATATTATTTTATTTACCAATATTAACTTTGTAGCATTTGTTAATCTTCTTTAAAAGATCACCCAAAAATGTTGTCATAATTTATTCACATTCATGTTGAGTTTTTTTTCTTTTGTTGAACATAAAAGAATATATTTTAAAGAATGCTCATGGTCTCCATTTACTTCTGAAGTATTTCTTTTCCCTACTATGGAAGTCAATTAGGGCAAAGAACTGTGTGGTCAATCAAAATTCTTCAGAATATCATCTTTTGCGTTCAACATAAGAAGCTCATACAGGTTTGGAACGCCATGAGGGTGAGTCTATTCCTTTCATTTATAATGATTTAAATAAAATAAATAGTTTTAATACAATGAAAAATAATTTATTAAAATTAATATATTTATAATTTATTAGTATATTAGTATTTAATTATCTTGTATTTATAATGATTTAAATGAATTATTATAATGAAATTAATTTCATTAATAGAGCAAAATAGAATCTAATAGATATAACCAAAACAAAAGCAGGAATCATTAGGGTAATGAGATTTTGGGGGAAATGTGCTTAACTGTCTTGAAAATAATGTCATAATGCAAAACATCTTAATGCAAAAACTATGACGACTTCATGCAAAATATGTTTCCTTTCTTTCTTTTCTGTTTTTGTTCTGGACAAAATGTGACTCCAGCATGTTTTGTGGGATTTAATCCTCTAAAGTTTAGACAAAGAGGAATTGTGATAAGATAAAGCATTTAATGGCCGATGATTGTTGTTTTTAGGAGCTGCCCTCCCTGCACCCTCTGCCCCAGCTGGTCCTGATGCCTGGATCTCACCTGTCCTCTCCTTCATCATTTCTCCTCTCACAGGCCCAATCAGGACACCAAGGTCAGTGGATGTTCTGGGTCATCCTAGAGAACATTCTGTTTGTCTGCTGTAACGAAAGTACAAACATATTTAAATACTGTTTTTTACAGCACTGTTGCAGCCCAATCTGCTTTCCTTACCCTCCCAGTCCCAAACAGGACTCCTACCGCACCAGCCTGGCATTGCACTCACCCCTCAGGTACATCTCAGCCTAATGCTGGATTACTTGGGCTTGCAAATAATAATTGCAAATAAATAAATAAAACAAACTTTTCATTCTCGTTAACTTTTCAAACTCTTTACCCTTGACTAGTAGTACTTTTAAAAAAAAGTTATCAACAATATGAAATATAACAAATTATGATTTTATAATAGGAATTATATTAAGGACCAAGTTATATGAAACAAAGTATCTTTCATCTGTCACCCTAGTTTAATTTAATCATGTTTTTTTTATTGTAGTACTATTACATTTAAAAACATATATATTCTATTTGCATTTTAATGTAAAAGTTATAATAGTTTATTATTAATATTATTACATTTTATTAGTTTAATTAAAAATGTGTCTATATTGCTTTTATTTCAGTATAAGTATTTGTTAGTTCTAAGTGAATTACGTTAATCTAAATGAAAATAAGAAGATGCAGTCTTTTTATATTTTATTTTATTTCAGTTAAAGTTTTTTTTTTGGTATAACTTTATTTAACTATAATAACCCAGCTTGAGTGCTGTTATATATATGTATATATATATATATATATATAGTTTTTAAATACTTTGTTTGCCATAATGCATTACACCAGGTTACCTTTTATGGGCATGACAAAAGGAAAACAGAAAAGGTCATAAAGAAATAAACAAGAATAAACAATCAGACAATAAGACTAAAAGTATGTAAGCAAACAAAAATGATAACAACTGATTACATGAACCCTAATAGTTTTTATTTTGTCATAAGGGAATGGGCAGGTCAGGTCTGGTCGGGTCCTCTATGGACGGACACCTGGACATGTCTCACCTACAGGTGCCTAAACATGTGGGATCACCTCAAGATGAACCCAATGACCTGGAAGAACTTGAGCAGTTTGCCAAAGCTTTTAAACAGAGACGCATCAAACTCGGCTTTACTCAGGTAAGACTGCCTGATTTTAAAACTCTTTTCACGGGTTCGAACTCTACTAGGCTGGGGAAGTGCGTGGCTCACTGATTTCCCATTTATAACATCTTTTCATTTATTATTCTCTTTTTTTATGCATCTTTATTTAAAAAATAGACTATAAGTTATAAGTATCAGCAGCAGAAGTAAATTGCGAAAGCATTTTAAATTCTAAGTCAGTTCCTGAATTTGATCCAATTTTAAAGCAGAATGTGATACAGAATTTTAATTCAAATTTGAATTTTAGGAAGTAAAATTAAAATAGAATAATATTTAAATACATTCAGGATAGCCACAAGAACCTTTTAGTATTTTTAATAATACATTTAATTGTGCACAACAACAAAACACATGAGAAATTAGAATTTTTCTAGAGTTTACAGAAGTCACCAGCTAATTTAAATAAATTCATTATGTTTAATACATCTTCTTCACTATAGCGTTGTTTATTCAATAATCAAAAAATATTCTGATGGAATTTATGATGTGGTTATGTTTGTCAGGCCAACAAAATTCAAGTATATTGTGATGTTTTATTATATATGTGTATGTGTGTGTGTGTGTGTAGGTCTGGGTATTGTTAAAAAAATTTAGATACAGGTACCTCGAGTTCGCTACCGGTTCCTGAACGATACCTTTTTCGATACCAATTTTATCACATCAGTCTGAACAAAATTACATTATATCAAAAAAAAAATTTCAGCTCGTTGAAATTCAGCTCCTGGGCCAATTAAAAAATATCCAACACAATGAATCAGCGCAAATTCAAAAATTCAAATAGTTTTCAGTTTTTCAGTTCTGTTCCCTTTCAGTCGGTCACTTCGATGTCACATCGGTGACCGACAAATAGGAATCTCGCTTCGAGATGCCAAAACAACTCTTCGTGTATGTAAACAAGCCAATGAATTTCATTGGCATACGCTGAGTAGGATCAGCTGAACTCAATCGCAGCGCGAGTATAAGTAGGTCAGCAGATCTAGCGTTCATTAGCTTTTCGCTTTGGAGCTGAGCAGTTCATGCAAACGTTCCAGGAGCCATTCTACTCTGCGAAAGGACGGAGAAAGGCTGGTGTTACGGTGTTGCAGCGATGGTGGTTCCAGTCGAGTGGCGGTAACAATTGTATTGCACTATCTGCATTGTTTACCATCATTGAGTGACCATCTTCCCTGTTAGCTTCAGCCTTTCACAAAAAGAGCAGAGCTAAAAGAGTACTCACGGGTGGTACGTCTTTTTAAAGACGCTTCATTCAGAATGTCCTACCATCTGTGCGTTGTTGAATGTGGCCATTACCTGGTGCCGGCGGACAGTCTAACATGCCTGGGCATTGAGCATGCTAGGGCGGCGTTCGTGGATGGTTCATGTTCTCCTTATGGGAAGAAGACCATCTTGGAGTTATGGACCAGGCTGAATTAAATGGCCGGTGGGGAAGTCCCTATTTCTCTTCCGCATTCTTCCGCAGAGTACGGCTCGGGAGATGAGGCATTCGGTTCCCGGAGCGGCGTCAGATGGGCACTCAACCATTCCACATACTGATCCTGAGGTAGTTGCTATGCTTGCCCAGGCCGCCAGGGGAGTCGGGACCGAGTGGGTCCCCCCACAACGTCTTGAGCCCTCTCGGCTGGATGATTGGTATCTGGGTGTAGCCTGTGCCGGTGCGCAGGGGCCTTCTCCAGTTCCTTTCTTCCCGGATGTGCATGATGAGTTAACTCAATCGTGGAAGATACCTTTCACTGCCAGGAAGCAGTCGAGTGGTTCGTCCTCCTTCACCACCCTTGACGGTGGCGCAGCCCGGGGCTACACGGGGGTCCCCCAGGTTGAGAGGTCTGTTGCTATGCAACTGTGTCTAACTGTGGGTAACCCGTCGCTCCCCTCCCGGGCCTGTAAGCTCTGGTCGATGATGCCTACAAAGCTTGTGGAGATGCTGCGTCATCTGTACATGCCATGGCGTTGTTGCAGGTACATCAGGCCAAGGCACTGAAGGCTTTGCACAAGGGTGGCCATGACCTGGAAGTCTTGCGCTTCGTGCCACAAAGGTTACGGCGCGTGCCCTGGTTCGTGCGATGTCCACAATGGTGGTCCAGCAACGCCATCTGTGGCTGTGTCTTGCTAACATGCGTGATGCAGACAAGATTAGGTACTTGAAGACCGGCCTCTTCGGTGACACAGTGGAGACTTTTGCCCAGCAGTTCTCCACTGCCCAGAAGCAGACCGAGGCGATCCGACATATCTTGCCGCGGCGTCCAGCTCCTGCCTCCACCCGGACCCCGCAGGCACCGCCTCAGCCTGCCCGTCGCTCCTCCGCAGCCTCAGCAGCAGCAGTCCCATCGGTCAAGTCGAGGAGCCGAACGCGGGGGTCCAGCCCAGCCTGTCCAAGCCCCTGCAGGACCTGGTGGCAAGAGGAAATGCAAGCGGCCCTAGGACAGGCAGCCCAGGAATGGAAGAAGTTGCTCTTCCGGAGATTTTAACACCACTCCCTCCTCCATAGGAGGGCCGGATGGAGATCTCTTCATCTGCTCGCAGACCCAAAATCGCAGCAAAAGAGCAATTTTCTTCCCACCTAGGTCCCCTGCGGAGACGAGGTGTT
>JAUCNO010000795.1:18025339-18044980 GCA_032353835.1 Enteromius viviparus | reverse complement strand
ATATATATATATATATATTTTTTTTTTTTTTTTTTTTTCCAATACCAGTTTTTTAATCCAAATCATGTAAGTATAATTTTCTCTCCCATCTCATTTGATGTCCATAAGCAGTTTTGCATAATTTCAACAACAGTGTGATCAGAACGGACTTGAAATGCCAAAAAAGAAAACGCGTAGAAGATATTATTTATTTTTTAATTTCCTCTTGTTCTTCTGGTGTTAAAGGAATAATAAAATGTTTCATTTGTTAAATTATACTTAGATTATCCATGTGTTCTTAAACATTAAGCCCTAACTGTATTCATTGCTGCTTCTCAAGACAAGTCTTTAACAGTCTGCATCATGACCCTGGTTCACCCATATGGCTGAGACTTCAGGTCAGAGACACTCCTACACAAGTGATGAGCCAGGGCTGTCAGATCCTTTTACCTTGTCCCTTGTTGAGCAGAGTGAGCCAGAGCCAATTTAGAGAGAAAGGGCTAAAAAGAGAAACCTCAATGAGCTTTTCAGATAAGAAAAGAAAAGGCCAGAGAGGAAGAAGCAAAAGAGAGGGCCAACAGACTCCTCAACCTTCAAGAAAATGTTTGTATTTCTGAGTTTTACTAGCAAATAGATAGTTAGAGAGGACCGGAAAGAGTAAAGGTTTTGGATTTTAAGCCTTCTCTTCAAGCATACAGGGCTTCTGCAGTCAGGCATGTCATGTGCCCTACTTATTAAGTTATTGTCTAATAGGGTAGCAAAACAACAAGAAAGCTGCCTAAGCTTCTGGACAGGGCCATTGGCTATTGCTTTCAAAGATTAAAAATATGCAATCAAAACAAAATCTCACTAGTTTATAATGTATACACAATTCAAATTTCACAGTGTGACTTGCTTTCCATTTAAAGTCAACAGAAAGCACACACTGTGATATGCAGAAAAAGCATTTTTGGGACAGATCATAGATCATTTGATTTATTGACTTATGGATCATAGACCCCTACTAATATTGTTTGGCAAGCCACAGTACCACAAGTGTGAGTATTAAATGCAGATGGCTTGTCGTGTTTACTGTATTTCTTTGCTTGAGATTACAGATCAACAACTAAAGCAATATCATCTAAATCACACATTCTTTTGTATTTCCAATGAAGAAGTTGCTCTTAATTTAGACAGCCTGCCTAGGTAATAACAACAGACCAAGAGCTGTAAAGAGTTTTTGGAAATTTTGTGGAAGCTTGGCAGAATAAATTGCCAGAGAATTTGAAAGTGTATTGTTCAACAGCCCATTTTCGCTAGTAAAATGGACATCTGTAAAAACTAATTTACACGGCACTCTATACATTAAATCACAATTTATTCACAGTGTAGGAATGAATTTTGCAACACGTAGTTTAGAAAACAAGTCCCGTTCGTATAGGGCTACAGTGCAATTCGGCTAGGTATAGGAATACATCCGCGCTAAAATATTGTGAAAGTCATCATAGCTTGCATAGTATAGACCCAGCTCCCAACCTAACTTTGTGATTAGATTAATGGCAATTTTTTTTTGTATTGCGCGATAAGAGTCTCACGTTACCGCCGATAACAACCCACCACTAATAATGTTTTTTGTTTTGTTTTGTTCTTAACAGCTCTCACTTGCTGTAGAGTCATGATAAAATATTGTTCTTGTAAATAATTTCCAGCATGTCAGTAAGTGTACATCTAAAATACATGCAAATGACAGCAAAGCTAAACATATGGTGCTCAATAGTGTCAAAAAGGATTTAAACATAGAATTTTAAATTGATCCTTGCTTGTAAACTGATGTGGTTTCGGACTGCACATAAATTACCACACAGCCTTGGTATTTAAAAAAAAAAAAAACAGTATGGCTGGGATTTTTATGCGGGTGGTAGGAGATAAGCACTGACATTCTGGATACGGATTGCAATAAAATCGCAGGTTAACTCCTGTAAATGTTAAAAATAGCTCATGTCCCCATATGAAAACAATTACTATTCAAAGAGAGGCTTATGCAAAATGAATTATCAATGAAACAGAATTGTATGTTATGGGGCACTAAAGTGATCATTTCATTGAAGTTCCCCAAGAAGAGCAGCACAACAAGAAATTCACTAAGGCCTGTCTTTCAAAAATCTGTGGTGAAAAAAGGGAAAGGTTAACACTTTGTTTACAACATTTATGTTGGCCGACATGCAGGGCTTTATGTCTTCTCAAAGAAAAAAAAACCTAGCATTAATGATTCAAGATCAAAGCACTCTCAAGCTCTGAACCAAATACACTTAAGGTGTCTTGTCAACAAAGTCAAGCCCTTTGGTCAGAAAATTTACAAATCTTGTACTCACCCTCCCACAACCAGGTCAGCAGCGCAGCATTGCACAGTGTTTATCAAAGTTTTCTGTTTGTTCTCTTACTGTAATTTAAGTCTCAGCTAGTGTATTCTCAACAAGAGCGTGTATTGACCCATGCCAGGCAGCACCTCCTCCACTGTCACTATATCCTCTTGAAATCCTCTTTAAATCAACTCTAAGACATGTACTAACTTAAATATATTAAACAATTAGACAGATCCAAGAACGGCTTATCTAATCCAACCACTTCCTCCCTGAAAGCTACTCCAAACATACAACATACGTATGAACCTACAGTGCCACTGGTCACTGTACTGTACATTTCACAGTCTAAAAAAAGCAGTGTGAGTATATCCATGTGTGTTCCAAGAAAGAAAGAATCTCAATTTGCAAAAGCGTGGTGGGTAAATGAGGGTAAATGACAAGAGCTTTCATTTGAGATGAGCTATATGTTTTTAATCATACAACTGAGAGTGACAGATATTTACGAGAGAATGATGTGCTAAAGCAGTGTCTTTTAGTTCCAGTAATCTAGACACCACTCTGTATATTTGCATGTGTCCCTTGTTTAAAGGGATAGTTCACCCAAAAATGAAAATTTGATGTTTATTTACTTAACCCCATGGCATCCAAGATGTAGGTGACTTTTTTTCCTCAGCAGAACACAAACGAAGATTTTTATTGTATTGTTGTGAGAAACTGAACAGTATTTATATAATTTTTTACCTCTGATAGACAACCAGGTCACACCGTCTCGGGCTCGTGCTCAGCATATAAATACTGTTCAGTTTCTCACAACAATCGATCGTTTCGTGTCTTAAGACATCAATGTATCGTCACGTGCCGCAGGGTGTAATTTGAATTTGTCTGTGAATGTTTTTTTTTTACTTTGAAAGGTGGTGCTACGTCCGGTGACCATAGACTTACATTGAATGACTATCAGACTGGCACGGTTAAAGTTAAAAATCTTCGTTTGTGTTCTGCTGAGGAAAAAAAGTCACCTACATCTTGGATGCTATGGGGGTAAGTAAATAAACATCAAATTTTCATTTTTGGGTGAACTATCCCTTTAATCATATCGCAATCACGATGTCAGCCTATGCGATTACATTACAGCAAATGTTGCAAATAACAAATGCATTCATGGACGTAACAAGACATTTCTTCTTGCGCTCACACCAGACGTGAATGAAGTGTTAAGCGTGAGTGATTTACATGTGAAGTCAATACAAAAATTGGACATCCTGCAGCACGTCTCGCATGAATTAAGCGGCGCGTTAAACAAGCCGGTTTTACTGCACACATAAGCAGCGCATATGCAGAGCAGGAGGAGCGCACGCCAATTGTGCTTTCATACTGGCAGCTTGTACTGAAGCAGGCTATAGACTAGCATCTTTCTGTCGTATTTTCTAGCGGTCTTCTCCGAACACTGTGCCATGTGCTTTGATTTCTGTCATTTCTTTGCACCTACTACGCGCTTCTGCTCCGCCCGTCGGGGCTCTCATCCATTAACATGGGCGTTGAAAAAAAATATGCGCTGTTTACGCCCTGCTGCCGCGTGCAGTGTGAATCCGGCGTAAACTCGATATGTGCAAGCTCCCAACTACACGCTAATAGCGAGATATATTCCCCCAAGTCACCTCAGGTATTGGTTTTATTTATCTGTACTTTTGACTTATATTTGACTTTATTTTAATGATAATTTAATGTAATTTAATGCAGTAATGTAAAGATGTTACTGTTATTTAATTTTGTACAATTTAATTTTAATTTGCCGTTGCTAGATTGATCTCAGTCGAGAAATACAGATTTCAGCATTATTAGGAATCTGTGTGTGCATTTTACCTTTAAAACAAGCAAGTTAAACCACTTACACATCTTATCGCAAATCGCAATTTTGAACTTAATCGCAATGTGACATTTTTTCCAAATCGTGCAGCCCTATTCTGATCAAACATACAAACTCAGTGAAGCGACATTTGTTAGGATTTCTAACTTTTAAAGATCATTTCCTGTTATACTCAAACTCCAACCCTCCTGCTCTAATCCATAATTCATTCATGACTAAAGTGAGATCTCTCCATTTGTTTCGGTAATTTCTCTGTAACTCTGTTCCCAATATGTTCAGTCAATCATACTTTGTATTATGAAAAGCTTTCTGAAGCACACTTGATGAACAATAATGAACAATAAAGCACTTTTGTAAGTGAACTTCTTCTCCAGTGTCTGGCTCGCTGGGGTGTGGGCCTCGATTAGGACAGGTTTCTATCTGCTCAGCAAGCTGAGGCATGTCAGACACACTAAAGATTGGGGTATTTAATTAAATGGGCCAAAATTACCACGTGAAACTGCTCATACATTACTCATCCTTTCTCATGTCACTTGTATTTACTGTAGGTGAAATGTTCAAGAATGCAGGTCTATATTTATGTTGTCTTGAATGGGGTCCTCATTAGTCGTGCTAGCACCTCCAACACACTGATGCAAAACAATTTTCAGATTTAAATAATATAGTACAGAGGTGTTTTAATATTTATTTTTTTACAGTAACACAATTTTGCATCCCAAAACTCAATCCACAAAGATTGATCTTTCGTGAGTTTTTGATCAAATGTCAAAAATGTAATTACAAAAGCTAAATAACACATTAAAATCGGTAGCACACGCAGGTTTGAAATGTTTGTAGTATAGACTAATGCATTTTTCTTCACATACTTTTCCCTATAACAGTTCAGTACAAGCCCCGCCCCGCAGATGACTTTACCGTGTGATTGACCAATAAAATCAGCTGTGGGCCAGTGATTAAACTTAAAGGGTTAGCAGTAGTCAATAAATTAATGTTTCTGATTGACTACTGCAATAAAACAGTAATAAATGTTTAATACAGCATTTGGAAATCACAAATGGCTATCAACTTTGAACCAATAAGATTCCCAGCTGACTGTAATTAAAAGCTTAAATAAATGTAGAAGACTAGAAAAGATGGGATTCAGAGCAAGAAAATGGAGAAATATGTTATTAAAGAGGTTATTATTTAGCATACCAGTTTTTTAAGAATTTCTCAATCTGTCACAGACAAACATAAACACGCTCGCACACATTTTCTGCAAAGCCATTGCGAGTGGCACATAAAATGCTGACTAGGGCTGCCGACCATCAGCTGACCAAACAAAGCAAAGTCTGCCTTCCATCAACAAAACCAGCCTAGCTGGGAAAGCTTGCCAAGTAGCCCTGCTCCATACATCTTCCCCATTCTCTGCTTTTTTACATCCGTAAAGCTAAAAAAGACTGAATGCAATATATGATGAATCAGATTCATATCAAATACGCCCAAAATGGTTGGTTGTAAATTGCCACATGAATGTGAGTCTATAAATTGTTTGTCAGACACTAGATTAGTGTCAATGTAACTTTATATGGAGCAAGCACCTGTCATCGTAGCAAGGTGTACCTTGATGGTATCTTTCCCACAACCCTGTGTCATGTTCTTGAGGTTTGAATCATAGCAAAGCATTAGTCCAAAATGGTGTGTTGGTGACAACTAATCGTCCGATAAAGATCACGACAGCCAGCCAAGAGCTAAACTGCTGGGTCAAACTCAGGTTTGGGAAGATCATGTTCCTGCAGGTCTTGTATAGGAACTTCATTTGGCAAGACTTTGGTTTTATTGTTAACCAAAATTCATTTGCAAAGACAATATGCCTGGTATCATAATCGGTTAATTTGATCAACAGATACACGTTTTTTTCTGCCATTATTATTTCTACCAGTTATTACTTTTTTCTTTTTTTTTAATCCAATCTATTTAAAGTATTTTTAAATTAATCAGTCAGGAATTTGTACACAAACACTAACAAAAAAACATTTAAAGCTACGTTAAAGAACATGTACAACATATTGTGCTAAACAACAAATTAGTGTGCTATTCTCTCTATAACTAGATGTGTTTGTTAATGGCTGTGTGGACGCATCTTGTGCTTGTGTTTTTTAATAATGTAATACAGCGGGCTGCTGTGTTTACTGTACTAGTAGTAGGTGGACACTTCTAACTTGATTAATGTAGGAGTTTTATTGGCCTGTTCAGACCAGAGGTTATTTATAAATGAATCCATTATATATCTTACCACAAAGAGCATTTTAACCAGCCTCAATATGCTAATATTTAACAAAAGGTTTTTAAGGCATTAAATGATATAAAATATAAACTATATAGCCTATATGGATCTCTTATGTGAATTTATACAGAATGGCCGTGTCATAAATAAAGCAACAAAGCAGCTCTATTTCTTCCCATGATGCACTGCTGGTGGCCGGCAGCTCTGTCAGGAAGAGCTTGGCCTGGCCCAGTAGACAGACATTGTTTATTAGTGATGTCATCACTTCCCGAGAGGGCCTCGGGGGTTAAAAAAAAATAAAAAAGACCACAGATCAGCAAAATGCTGTGACAAAGAGCAAGCTGTACGGTACAGCCTTCAGCAAAAGTTCAGTGCCATGATACTACAAGCTACAACAAATAAAAACATTTGCGCTGTCTGTTCAGTAAATGTTAGTGCAGTTAACTAATACACTTCACCTCATTTGCAATGACTTAGTTAACATTTAGTTGATGTTAAAGTACAGACTACAATGGATACACAGCAAAAACTAAATTTGATTCTTTTCATTTTTAGGGTAATTAGTCCTTATACCAAATAAAACAAGTAACATTATCCTACAAAAACTATAAATGAAAAATCTGAATCCAATATGTAAACAAAAATGCTGCTAAAATGTAGTGTTGACTTCTTACAAGAAATACGTATTATAGTCGTTAAACATTTTCTTGGCTATGAGTAATTTCTTCTTTACTTTATTCTGAACAAATGAACGTGATGCTATAGTGTCTGCACCTAGTTTCCTTATTAGGTGATTTGCAAAAGAAATCCACCTGTTGAGTCATCAAGGAGTTTCAGACACAGCAGTTATGTATCTATTGTTTTTCATAGAAACACATCTTGAGCTCTCTCTTGCATCTGAACCAAGTTTCAAAACATAAAACGCTTATAAAAGCTTTGAAAATAAGGTGGTGACGTAAAAAACTTTGCGAGTCGCTCTCTAACGCCAGACAGACAGTTAGGCAGACAAATGTCGAGAGCTGAGTGGAGCTTTGATTTTCTGAGACACCTTCAAAAGAAGAGAATGGAGAAGCTTGAAGAATAATTCTTCCCCCAAAAATGCCAACATGCTCTCTGAACACATTGCCAAATCTCTAGCTGCCCAGTGCAAGAACCCAAAGCACTACAGCAGCAAATAAATGCCAATGATAAAACATCTTAGTCACCACTGTCCATCAAGTAGGTTTGGTCATCTATTTATATTATATTATATTATATTATATTATATATTTATTATACACACACATAGTCAACATTTGAAGTTCATTAAACTTGTCCTCAGACAAGAATAGGTATTGTTTTAGGTTTGTGACAACTTTTATGAAAGGTTTGGATCCATTCAAAGGTTGACTGCTCAATATATACACGCACAGTTCACAGTGATGTGGTCTGATTCACTCAAGTCATACATCAGCAGCGCATGTGCAGTTTCTTATTAAGATAACTGGCCAACTGGCAGGTAATTTACTTTCCACATATTTTATAATACAGATCTGAATCACTTTAAAGGCACAATTTGTAAGAATTATGTAATAAAATATCCAAAAACCACTTGCACTGTGTTACACACTTCATGCAGCAGTGTACTCACATCATCTCAAAAGATCTGTAGGATTTGTAAATACAAAGAAATTCCTGATTTATATAATGAACTGTTCCTTGTCGCCTATCAATGACGCAATTTCCAAGTTATTCTCATACTGAACATACTGATTAGCGTAAAAAATAATCTTTACACATAAAACGCAGATGCTTATCTAAACTTTCCTTTTCAAAAAAAAAAAACAGGTAACAAACAAATGTCCATCTGATAATCACTGACAGCAGACAGTGACCTGAGAGCAGGTGGCCAGTTCTTGTCTCTGAAGGAGACGACCTGTCTTTCCTGCTCACTATCGCAGAACATCACCTAACAAAACCAGCTATACCCTGCTCAGAGCTTCAGCCCTGCTGCACACCTCTTATGTAGGCTTTTCACACAGTTTGCACGATGGATATAATAAAAAAAGAGAGGGTGTGGAAACAAAGAAGTGTCACAACAGGCATCAAGGCACAACGCTGCACAGACGACAACACATTAGCTTACCCAGCATGCTTCTACATTTTGTTCTTTGAAACCTGCGCGTCTGCTTGAGTATTACAGATAACAACTCAAGAGGTGGAAAACCACAACAAGAGAGTCTCACATCGAGGCCAGCTGTGCTCTTAAGAGCAGAACATAACCTGGAGTGACATACTGGCTGCATAACTAAAGTACTTCCTTTCACAAGCTCACAGGTGTGTGCAATCTACACACATCGGTCAGTCCTCTGGCTTCTGAGTGACTAATGCATCGCAACACAGTCGCACAAAACCAGGCCCCTTCAAAGTGTGTCTGCTCACAAAATTATTAACATACATTGAGTTTATCTGAAAAACGGAAAAGTAAAATTGTTCTGCAAGGTCATAGGGTCACCTGTCACCTTTCTTATCAACACGACTTATTTGTGGGAAACAGACTGTTTGACTGCACATAAAAGGACAGCATGATTTGAAATAAAACTGCAGTAGTACACTTATGACAATATTATCCATCATGCTCTTTTAAGATTCAGTATTTAATTTAAGTTCTGTTATATGGAGATATGTATTCTGACTTTCTTCCAACCCATTTCAACAGGTGACTAACTTGAATTATATAATAACTCATAGTACATGGAAATATTTGAGCTTTTAAAAAAGTACAGTACAGTATAGGATGTTAATAGTATGGTTTTTGGATATATGGCAGCAAATAAGAAGTATTCATATATCAAAGGTTTTCCTTAGTATCGTAAGAATACTATGGTACCTGTCCAAACATCAGGGTGGCACAAATGAATTGTTTCTGTGTGTATTCCCACAAGAACAGCCTATATATATATTTTGTTGAAGGGTGGCGGATTTATCTCAACAATACAGTGTTTTGTATGTATATACACAGCGTCATAAACCTAAGACAGGTCACTATCATTATCATAAACACAACCATGTTAATATTAAATGTCATAATTTACCTCTCAGCAAGCGTGGACTGTGTGCCGCTCATTGGGCTTTCCTTTCTTGATTTTCTTCAGCTTTTATCCAATTAGCATTTTACCATGGTAAAACACCTTTGTATTTGAAAAAAAAATACTAATACAAACAAAACAACAACAGCCGGGTGGCACTTTTCAGTTTTGACAGTTCCGTCTTGATGTGAATGGTAAAGTCTCCTCTTGAACAGGACAGAAACAAACAAGCTTATGTTTTATATTTCCACGGTTTGTCTGCGTTGGTTTCAGTAGTCTGTGTCATTTGACTGCATCGCTATACAACACAAGAGTTAGCAAAGGAAATCGATGCTAAACGCAAACACATAGATGATCAATGGAGAAAAACTCTTTCTGTTGTCTGCGACGCTTCATCGTTTTCCCAGCCAAAATGCCACCACACGGACCGACAGGCTTCCCCCTCGCCTCTGTCTGGATACAGCCGCCTTTGTCAATACCAAAGCACGGCTGGAAGTAAAGCCAGAGAAACAATCGTTTGTAAATGCGTTGCCTTACTTACGAATGAAAGAGGCTGTCCGGCTGCATTTCGCGTCAGTCCAAAAGCTCTTCGGTCATTTTCCAGTCCCAAACGCTACTTTGTAAATCTCGACGGTTTTCTATCATTTCCTCCACTGAAACACGTCCAACTCGGCATTCCTAAACTCAACCCAATCCCAAACGCGGATTTTTCACTTCTGCACAAAACGTCAGTTTGCAGTACAGACCACACCATCAGTTGAATTGGTAGTACAAAGTAAGTCTGTTAACTAAATATACACCGTTTTAGGCCCCTTACACGCTGAATGGACTTTTTCTCCAGAAGACTGTATCCTGGCCACTCCAAACGTGTGAAAATCTCGGGAAATCCACTCAACGGATGGATTAAAGCATCCACACGGCTCAACCTTTCATTGCAATTCCTTCCCCAACTAGTTCAACTTCTAGAATTCCCATATTTTTTTTAAAAAACTTTACCAATCGTCTTATGTTTGCTCTAGGGGCAGCGGTATAGTTCCCAGTTTAGGAATTCTGCTCGAAACAGCTTCGTTTCAAAGCGGCAATAAAATACAATCCAAACTTGACGGACGTGCAACACATATTTTCCTCTCGCGACCGGATTCCCTCTGTTCTTGGAATAATTTGTTCGGAAACTTCGGTTTAGTCGGGTCCTTCCCTTCTTGTCTCCATGTTTTCCGAAATTCAGTAGTTTTAGCCGTTCTCTTTCCAACAAAATCTGTACACTAAGGATTCCGTCTCTATACAGGCGAAAATAAAGAAAACACACACATGCGCGTTGTCACATGTGTCAGTTTGGCGCTGTGCGAAGATTAAAAACGATTACGAGGGGGGAAAAAATCACAAAAATCCAGATAATTCCCGAGTTTTGGTAAAATCACATCCCGGATTCCTACGCCTGCGATGCTTCACTACTTTTTGGCGTATCCTTCCGCTAACAGCACTATCGCCTCCCAAGTGTTGTAGACTAGCCTACTAGTTGTCACTGGTAAAGTACTGACAACTAGTAGACAGTAAATTAGAAACATTATTCATTTACTTCAAAAAAGTTGGTTTACAGATTAGCCAGAGTCTGCAATAATTAAACAAAGCTATTAATACACATTCTGATGAAGAAGCAGATCAATATTTAAAAAACACTTAATCTTAGTTTGATTAAATCGAATAATAAAATAAATAAATGCGATACAGCAAAAAAAGATTCTGGAATGAAAGACAGCCTGATACAATAAAGCTGTGATATATTTGTTGAATATATTTTAGAAGGAGCATATTAAAAGCTTTTGCGCCACCTAGCGATTTATTTCTGGTGGGTACGCAGTGCCAAACCAACTACAAAAATGATCAGTGTTCAGAAGATTTGAAAGCAATGGATGAATATCTTATTTTTTTTATGTTTGTGAACCCAGCCACATTTAGCAGTAATTCCTAATTAAATCTAATGTAAACGGAGATAATAAAAGAGATTTTTTTTTCATTTAACAATAAAAATGTAATAAAACAAACTGTAGCCTATATATACACCACTGTAATGATATAGTAATTTTAAGTTGTAGGCCCAGAGACTATTTTGTCAAATAATTTTTTATTACTTTTAATAATCAGACAAGCAAATAAATAGCTAAATATAACCTTTTTATCTGAATCCACAAATTTATCTTTAGAGTATCCTTACATTATTTTGCAAAAATGCTTTATTCATGACTCATGCAAAATCGGCATGCTTCTTTTCTCTCAAAACAGCCCTCTTGAATCATCAAAATATTTTGCATTTCAAACATTTTAAAATTCCTGTGTAGTTGTTTTTTAGCACTTTGGTTTGTTCTCTGTCACATGATACAAACAGTCATAAATATAGACATTCATGTTTTCCAGACTTTCAAAGTCTGAGAAATTTATAAAATATTAATGTCATAAGTAGTAGTAAAAATAAAAAACATAATATTTTATTCAAAAGTCATGAAATGTAATACATCTTAGATGTTAAAATAAATATGAATGAATATCTATTTTTATATTAATAAAATCTTAGTACGTCATAACATAGAATTTAATGTTTTGAAAAAGTCATGGAAATCTTAATTGGTTTTAGATCAATTTGTGAAAGTCTTTAAAATCTTAATATGTAGTTCAAATATCTTAAGTCTTTTAAGGGTTGTGGAAATGTACAGTAATATGACAGATTCATAACATTTGAGAAAAGTCATAAATGCTAGAAGTATCTAGTTACATTTTTCTAGTTTTAGCTTTTTTTTCACCTTTTGCACAGAAAGGCCTATTTCACTTTAACAGCATGTCCATTAGCTTCATCCAGCTTGCGCTGTTCCTTCCATCGCCTGTATTTGGTGCGAGTTTTCTTGCAGGCAAAACGTGCAATGTCTATCATGAAGATCCAGGAGAGAGTGTAAATAGCCACCCCACCGACTTTCACTATAAGCGATGGCTTCGGAGAGGCTAATTCACAATAAAGCATTCTGCTCCCCACACCGATCCTCACAGAGGCAAACAGAAGAATGAAGAGCAGGTCCACCACATCTCCAGCTAAGCTGTCATAGCGGCCCATGCGCTTGAGGAACCAGCGGGCCTGCAGGAGTGGGTTGGTGATCTCGCTGCCGAACAGGACAGCGCAGGTCTCGATGGCCGACTCTCCCAGCTCTAGTGCCAGCACGATCCCGAGGATGCTCATGGTGTGGTGGGCCAACATCACCGGACCCTCAGTGCGGAAATGCACACACCAAGCCATGTCAAAGAGAAAGTATCCTAAGCTGAGAACAAGTGCCAGGATCTGGAGAGATGTGTTTTCAGTGCCTGGAAAAAAAGAGGACGAGATGACAAAAATCACACCCAGTTCATTCTTAAAGAATTATTGAGTACACTTTAGATGTTCTACTAACTATAACTAACTTTGTGCGTGTCAACTACATATCAACTAATTCCAACAAAGTCTCATGAGCAATTCGTTCATATTCGTACGAGGTGCCAAATTTGTGCCAAATTGTACTAATTTCGTACAATTTGTCTAAAACAACGTGATGGGTAGGTTTAGGGGCGGGGTTAAGTTTAGGTAATTCGTACAAATTGATACGAATTGGCATCTCCTAAAATATGTACGATTTAGAATAAATTGTATGAATTCGTACGTAGTGTGTGAGTGAGGTCGTACAAATTCGTACGAATTAGCCACCTCGTAAAATATGTACGAATTGCCGTGAGATCGGGTTGACTAATTCTCATTAATTTGCAACTATGTCTCCTAACTCTCAGAGTAGACTGTTAGGGTAGGTACAGGTATATGGTTGACATAAGTTGACATATACTTGTAAGAATTATATGACAATTTAGAAATTTTGTTCGAAAATGTAAAATAAATGTATATATTATTTATACTCCATATAATTCTTATAGAATTCTTATAGTGTTCCTCTGCTGCCCTTCAGGCCCCTGCAAAAGTCATTTCTGAAGCTGCTATGGCCGCAGAGATCCTCCTCATGAACTCATCTAGACATCTACTGCCTTTGGTGCTGCTCCACCTAATAATAAGAATAACAGATATGGTACCACCAGTGCACCATAACTGTATGTGCATTTAATTTAAACAGCTTAAATTGAGAATGCAAGAATTTTGATTTTATCATGTTACTAGCTAAAATGTAGAGTTGCATATTGTAGCACCCCCATGTGGCCAATATTTTAAAGATTCAGTACACTTATCAGGTATCAGTTTCTTCTCTTCCATATCAGTGCTGTGCAATCAGGAGGTCGTGGTACTCTCATGAACGTTTGACAGAGACAGACACGGAAGAAACCGTTTAAAAAAGTCGTTTTGTTTTCTTGGCACATAATTCGTAGCTTCATAACGTTACAGGTTAATCACTTATGGCTTTTTAAAGATGTCCTTACTATATTTCTGGGTCTTGATGGTTTCAGTTGCATTGCTGTCTGTGCAGGGTCAGAAAGACTTTGAATTTAATGCCCAATAACATAAAGGGGCCATAAACTGAGGAACCAAATTTCCCTTGATCTTTTGACATTTAAGAGGTCTCTGTAATATAATTGCTGCCCACTTAGCCCTACCTACCACTCATGCATGTAGTGTTTACAAGAGAGGTTTCTATGCAGAAACTAAATATTAAAGATGCTCTGGAGACAATGAGATGCTCTGCAATGCCAATTTGTGGAAGAAAACCTTGCTTTGCCTAAATTGCTAAATCTATATAACATTAGCGTAGAAACATACACAAAGATTAGCTAAGCAGTGGCTATCTGTAATAAGTCATGCCCATTCAAACAGACATCAAAAACAGGACAGAAAATGGCCTACAGCCTCTAAATTAAGATGCTTTTATGTCAAAATCATGATAACATTATAAGTGGACCTCAAAGTAAAAAAAAACAGGCAAATCATGGCCCCTTTAATTTGCATTTCTAAAGATGTATAGAGGTCTTGCACGTTCGGAATGACATAAGGGCGGTGAGCAATTAATGACTTAATTATAGTTTTCATTTTTGTGTGAACTGTCCCTTTAAGTGGTTTTGCTGTTGTAGCGCCACCTACAGGCAGATTTTTACTAAACTTTTGCATCCTCGGGATGTTCTGTTGTGTGGATGTGTTTCAAGTTTTGTTAAGCTTGGACGTTACATACAGCAGATGTAGGTCAGCGAGTAAAATGGGCATTGTGTTGCCTATTAATTAACTCATATCGTTGCCATGCTTAGATAAATCGAAATTCTTTCTTTCAAAATTAACTTATTCTCATAAGTGTCTGAGGATAATATGTGCAAAGTTTTATAAAAAATCAAACCCGTGGAATCAAGGATTCAATATGAAAAAAAGAATTATGGACAAAAATGCTAACTAACTACACCAAGATGAATATTTATTCAGTTTGGGTCTATTATATAGTATATGAACCATGTAAGCATGATCAGATATGATACTCAATGCTGAGTGCACTTTTAAATTTATACTGTTTTCTTTGAAAGATTCAGTGAACGTTTTTTCTTTTTTCTAAATATTATCTCATACTGTATGTCAGACTTGTCAGTCAAAACCTTCCAAACAAGACAACCTACCTGGGTGTGTGAAAGGCCATGGCCCCGCAATGAAGCCAATGTATGCAGTCACACAGATGATGAGGATGCCGTGGAGCAGAGTTACCAGCCTGCAGTTCCACTCACAATCTCTCTCGCTGTTAAAGCGACACAGCAGCACATACAGAAAGAGCCAGCCAATCAGACTGCAGCTCGTCTCTACAATCATCAAAGGCATCTCTGCACTGAAAGATGAAATAGGTAGAATAGTAATAAGACTTTCACAGTCTGCATAAAAGTAAAACCATAAACATATAATTTCTTTGAAATAAAATAAACTTATTTCATTAGTTGCCAAGGCTACATTCTTCATTTTCATTTCACATAACTTGCTTTACAAAAATAATCTTCATCAAAAGTAATGAACATTATACATATTTTTTAAAAGCAAAAGCACAACAAAATGACTGAAACCTTAAATTAAAATAAAAACTAATTTAAAGCATTAATAAGAACTCATGATACATAGCATTGGTAATATTGTATATAATATTGTAATTTGAAAATAATAAAATAACTAAACTCAAATAAAATAAACATCAACTAAAGTAAAAATGTATATATATAAATAATTGTATTCATTTTTAAAAGCACCATTCTTGCTTTCATTAAAATGAAATAGCCTATATACTAATTTAAAACATTGATACATAGTAATATGGTAATACTAAAAAGCACATGTTCTGCATACAATCAAGACATGTTCTTTCATATATAAATGTTTTGCTGTTTTTGAATTTGACATATTACATATTACAGGGCAGAATTTCATCACAGTTGAGTGACTCAAAAGCATTTTGCAGAACTCTCGTTTACTGACCTCAGATACAACTCATGCGTAAGGACATAAACATCCTGGTAAATCCATGAAGTCGTTCCAGGCTTCTCCTCAACCCATTGCATTCTCAGTGCATTGCAGCGTCACGTCAGGACATCCAACTGTGAGTGACAACCCCAACAGAAAAATCCTGAAAGTGGTGTGACACTACAGACACAATCACAGTGTTAAACTACAATGCCTCTGATCGCTCACTTCCTCTTCTCTACCCAGCCTCAGCGGCTTGAGCCTCTTATGAGATTAGACTCTTCACTCCCAATATACCCTCGGATAAATTCCACGCTACATTCATGGGCCATTCATCTGCCCATCCTACGACCTTACAGTGGGGTGATATGTGCCCTCATAAACTTCCAACTTTAATTTAATTTAAGCTGGACTGTAGTAAGGAGGAAATTGGGCTAAGAGTAACAGCATTGTGCAATGTGTAAGTGTCAGGTGCTAGAAGGAGGGTACTTATAAGACACAGGATTAGTGTGACGGTCACTGTACACGGCTACACTCCAGGGACACATTACAGCTAGCAGAAAAGAATAGTTTGTGTAGTTTGAAAGATGTACACGTGTGCACTCTTAATAATACAGAAGTTTTAGCAGCCAAGCCATGATAGAAGCATATTATGACTCCTCAAAAAACAGATCAGTTTTTAAAACAACCATATTTTTCTTATAAAGGATTACATTTTGATAACCTTTTTCTGCCATAAAGAACCTTAGCATAATGGAAAGGTCGTATTGATGTTAAAGCAACTAATTGTTTTTTGTTTTTGTTTATTGCTACTGTGATGCTCGCTACAATAATGTGAGTGAAATTTAGTCTCGTAAACATACCCCTGCTGAAAAAAACAGATAAAACCATCCAATGCTTGTTGGCTGGTCTTAGCTGGTTTAAGCTGGGGTCCAGCCTGGCTAAACTGGTCAGACTGGTTCCATCTGTCCAACTGATCAGCTAAGACCAACAAGGCCAACTGGGAAGTGGTCAAAACTCATCTAAAACCAGCCTGCTGACCAGCTTAAACCATTGATCAGGCTGGTTTACAAGCTAAAACCAAGCAACCAGCTTAGGCTGATTTAAGCTGTTGTACCCTGCTGAAAAAAACCTCAGCATATGCTGGGTGTGTTTTGAAGCTGGGTTGCTGGTTTAAGATGGTCCTTTTGCTGGTTTACCCTGATACTTTGCTTGTTTTTTGCTGGTCATGTGCTGGCAAAGGGTAAACCAGCAAAAGGACCATCTTTAAACCGCACCTAGCATATGCAGTTTTTAAACAGATAATAGCTATTATTTTGGCTACATCTGAAATTGCATACTTCTCTACTATAGGCAACAGAGCAACCAATACTGATGATCTCACAATGACAACATGCTCTGGTGAGGATTATGTATTCTAAAACACATTTTTATGATATAAAGTACTTTTTTGAGGCAAAAAAAAGTACCAACTATGCGCATTCTGAAACAAATTTGTTTACAGCCATAAAGCAATCCACCCTTTTTACAAACTTTAAAACTCCCAGAGCAGACATTTGGGGGAGATTGTAGGTCATCCATCTTATTAGAAGTCGATTTACCATCAGAAGAATTATTTAAATTGGCTTCAGAAAGCTGATCTACTAGCTACTACTTAAGCTCTTCTGAACCAAAACTTAAACACTAAGTACAACCCCCAACTTGAATCAGACCTTCAGACTGGTATCTCTAACATGCTAACATGTTAATCATGCAAGAAATACATTTTTGTGTTATGTTAACAACATGTTATCATGCTAAAACATGTTAGCAACATGCTAATTAAACATGTTGACAACATGGTAATCATGCTAAAACATTCTAAAATATGTTAAATCATGCTATGGGCAATGTGCTCAGCACTAAACTTTCAAACTTCAAGCTTTACAACTGCTTCAAACATTCAGGCCTGGCTTTCTGAAGTCAGCATCAAAGTTTATTCTCAAGCTTATCTCATTCAAAAGAAGAGAGTCTAAGTCCTAGGTTGTTTTATTTATTTATCTTAAGCAAGCATGTTTGATACCGCACTGACTGACTTAAAGACCACAATCAGAACACATGTCCCCAGCATCCTCCCTACCCTACACCGAAGAGTGTCCTGAGGATGGGGGGGAATGGCCAGGTATCTGAGCCCCAGCATTAACCCACATCCAGCTTAGCTATAATCTTGGATAAAGCAAGGTTATCAACTCCCAACAGAGACCTGGAAGAAATAACCTGTAATTTCCATACTTTTATACATATATTTTGGTTGTATAATGTAAATAGAAACAACTAGATGCTGTCACATTTCAAGTTCATTCAAGAAGATCCAGTGATTTATTATGACTGAAAAAGCAGCATATGTGCATTTGTTCTGCCCTCACAAATATAGACTTAAATACATAAATTATATAAAAGAAAATTACAATAGTAAAGATTATTCTCTGCCATACAGTTTATTGTATTATATGGAAAATTAATGTTAAAGGTTAAATATGAAACCACACATTTTTAAAGACAGAATCTATCTATCTATCTATCTATCTATTAAATATCTGGTCAGCTATCCTTGTAGGGCATAATGGTTTTATACTGTACAAAATGTTCTTTCTATTGGCCTACACCGACCTAAACCTACCCCTGACAGGACACTTTAAGCTTTTTTAATTTCTTAATAAACAATAACAATTTTTTTTTTATATTTTACATATACTCATTGTATATGATTTTATAAGCGTTTGTACCTCAATTTAGATCCCCACCATGACATGAGTCCCTATGAGCCTGTGTGTATTCATGTTTAAGTCCCCATAAAAAAAACTACACACAAAAGAACAAACAAGTTTAAAAAAAGAATTTAAAAGGTAGGCTATCAGGTGACCGACATGCACTTACTGATTTCCAAGTCGATAATGTGTGACTCATGTTTGTTCAACTAAATCCTGACCCAGGACGGCTCGAGACCAGTGTGTTATTTTAGTGAACTGTAGAGGACAGCCTTCCTCTATTTTTCTATCAGAAATACCCAGTTACCACAGAAGTAAAAAGCGAGTCGGAAAACGTTTTTTTTTCTTAAATTATTTATTTACTTTAGGAACATACAGAAAAGAAAAAAAAATCTTAATAGGAGAATGTCCAAATCTAGGAAGTCCAAAAACTACAAATAATAATAATAAATAAATAAATAAAAATTTATTAATTTAAATTAAACATGTTCCAATGACTCTGCTTTACAAAAGGTACATTCATAACTATCTATACTAAATCTATGTCTGAGGAACTCATTACAAGGATAAATATTGTTAATAATTTTAAACTGAACTTGGAAAACACAGACATATTCTAATTCGAACCACCTTATCTTCAGGAAATCAAAGGGTGTCAAAAGGGGTTAACTTTAGAAGGGAAAAGCTGTGTATTTACTAATGTTCTTTAAGCCTTATTACTACAGCTCTGCTCTGTAAAATGGATGGAAAGTCATTATGAAATGAAATGACATTCTGACTATCCACCCGTTTGTAAGGAAGGTTGTAAATGTAATTTCTCTACCCATCGTTATCACCTCATGTGAGAACAGGTGCGTTCGACTTCGAAATCGGCTGCCGCCTTACAAAACAATGCATTCTGGTAAGATCATTTGTCCGACTTTGATCGGCGCTGCAGCCGCC
>JAUCNO010000795.1:17962811-18002935 GCA_032353835.1 Enteromius viviparus | reverse complement strand
AATATTGTGTATCTGGAATGAATTTTAGATCTTTAAGTCCATCTCATGAAAAATCGGAGCAGAAACAAAAGTGTTGCGTTTATATTTTTGTTGAGTGTACTAAAAGAGGGACTGTGGATTCTACAAAAAAAAGAAGTAAAGTAAGAAGAAAATTAAATCAAATTAAAATAAGTAGTAAATCAGCATATTAGAATAATATCTGAAGGATAATGTGACACTGAATAGCTGCTGAATTCAGCTTTGCCACCACAAATATTTTACAATATTAGAGTTTTCATTTGCTTTTAGATTAACTAAATCAGCCTTTGGTAGTATTACACATCTCTCAAGAATATAAGAATAAACCTGCTGACCCCAAACTTTAGGACATGGTTGTAAATCAATAAATATCAAGTAAAATTATTATTATTATATCAAATAACTTAAAATTATATTAGACATTAGATTTAATTACATATAGACAAAAATAAACAGATGATAAATCTGTTAGTTGGTTACTCACAGCCACTAGTGGGGTGGATGGGGATGTGATCACGGTACCATGTGATGTTTGGCTTGGGGAAGCCTTCTCTGGTCTCACAAGATGCAATCTAATCAAATAAAAATGGATCAGCTTGCAAATATTATATGTGCACACAGAGAGAATCTAAATGTGTGACGTACCTTAGCAGGGGAGTCACCGGACACGGAAACTCCAGAGAGGACACCTTCAATGACTGGAGGCTCTGGGGGGTCTGAAAACAGCAAGTTTACATTTGTACATATAAATGAAGAAAAAGAAGCAACAATATTAGGCTGTTTAGTGAGAATATTCAACTGACAGAAGAGACTTACCAAAAACCTTCAAGAGAGTCTTTCCCTCTTCACTGCCTGCTGACAATCCACTGACCTGACAGAAAAACTCTCTTTCATCAGACAGCTTAACGTCCTGAATGGTCAGAGTTTCTCCATCACTGTTCGATCGCACACTGATACGGTCGCTGTAGATCGTGTTCTCATCCACCTTCTGCATGGTCAAATCGCTGAATGAAATTCGGACCCGATGACCTTCACGTTCCCGCTGAGGATGATGAGAAGCAAAACACTAAATGGTCTGTAGATATGACTCAAGTACCTCATTCAAATGTAAGTCCACGACACATTTTAATAATTTCTATAACAGCCAGGTGAAATATATCCACATATTTACATATTCAGAAATATTAAAGTCATAGTTGACCCAAAAATTATGTCATCATTTATTCATCCTTGTAAATTCTGACATTCTTTTCTCACATTTGCGAGATCATATCTCACAATTTTTAGCTTATATATTACCACTCTGTCTATTTTATGTGTCATATTTGTGAGATTTAACTCACAATTCTGAGAAATTGCCAGATAAAAAGCCAGAATTGTTTGATACAAAGTCACAATTAGCTTTTTTATTTATATTTAGTAGTGTAAACAAGCTTCCATATGATTGTGTCTCTTTACAGCACTTGACTTTTTAATGAATAGACATAAGATTCCTAGGTTTCTTTAAGAATATCTTCAATTGTGTTTCGAAGATGAATGGAGATTTTAATGTTTTGGAAATGAAATTAAGGAATTTGAAGGAGAACTATGCCTTAAAATCAAAAAGTGTGAAAGAATCTGAAAGCTTTCAGGACTCACCACAAACCACTGGACCATGACCATTATGGGCTGCTCAGTGAAGGTATACAGGCAGGGGATTTCTGCAGGCTCGTCCATGTAAACCTCTACAGTGTCCTCCATTCTCAGATCCACAAGCGCCCAAGCTGCCAAAGAAAACACACTGAGCTTGAGGCCACGAGAGAACAAAGGCTGCTTTATCAACACGTGAAGAAACACATTAACAAGCTCTTAATGCATTTTAGATTGTGTACTAATGTTTAAGCCACAGCCTTAGAGAAAACTCAATTACACTCCTATTAATGATAGGTCAGCAGCAGTAAATGTTTTCCTCATTAAGTCTGTACACGATGACAGGGCCCTTGCTGGAACTGTGGAGTGTGATTTTTGCATGCTATGCACTTATTAAGAGGTGAAATTATTTAGGATTGATTTAGCATGGTAAAAAGAGGGAATTTTTAAAAAACTGAAAATGAAATTATAATCAGCCAAAGCAGAGAAACAAACACGGAAGGTGTGGTGCATGTCTACAAGTTTGTTAGTGACGAAATTTAACAGAATTGCGTGTTGATGTTATCATGTTTTTGAATTTAGTGACTGTAGATGGCATGCGGGCTGAGAACTGAGAACATCAAAGAATCATTGTTATCCTGTTTTGATTTTGTTATCGGGACAGCTTACATGGTATCTATGCAGCTCTTAAAGTTTTCCGTCTTTCTTTGTTGGGGAAAATCAATGCAATTCCAATCCAGATACGTCAGATGAATTGATAGATAAAATCATAATCAAATTAGACAATATATTTAGTGCACAAGGGGTGTAAGAGGTGCATAAATTGACTGGAAAATGTAAATCCTGCAGAACTTTTTGTTTAGTTCTGCAGGCAGATTCAATGCAGCCTTGCTGATGACCCACATTTGTAGATGCATTGATCTCGCAAAAGTTGAAAGCTGAACCGCACTGGCACAGCTTCACATGGCTGGCAATATTACTTTGAAGAATGCTCTAGGCCACCATACCACATCAGCACTGACCGAATCTTAGGAAAACAGGCAAAAATCATTAACTCTATACAAGCTATTCCCCATACAAGCTATTACATGTTATGGTTGTCAAATACATTTTCATGAAGAGCGAAGGATAAAACATGGCCCATTAACTTACTTCATAATGCATAAAGTGAATTGTCTTTGCAAGAATATGGAAAACTATTAATATGCATTTAAACTAAGCTGAATCTCACAATGTCCAGGTTAGAAAGAAATAATAGCATAACTCAGAATAAAGCCTATTTTAGAAACATTTTTTAGAAAGTTTTTTGCATCGTGACATTAAAAACACACGCAACATTTTCACATTCTTATTAATATATATATATATATATATATATATTTTTTTTTTACTGTATTTTACAGAGAATGAGACTGAGACTGACAAATAAGTTAATAATAACAAAAGGTTATTTTTTTCTCCCAAAAAGCCCTCCTGAAATGATCAGTTAATAATGTACATACATAACCATTAAAAAGTTTGGGATCAGCAAGACTTTATCTATTTTTCTATAATTTATTATTTTTGCTCAGCAAGGATACATATATTGATCTCTATTAAAACTACTATTACGTTGCAAGTTCTCCCACTTAAAAAGTAATTTTCATCATAGGTACTGTATACCTCAACTATGAGAGACAAAATAAGGGAAAAAAATCCAGAAAACCACATTGTAGGATTTCTAATGAATTTATTGGTAAATTCCTCTGTAAAATAAGTATTAAGTCACCTACAAACAAGCAAGATTACTGGCTCTCACAGACCTGTAACTTCCTCTGTCTTCCACTCGTTACCTGCCTCTTTTTGAACTCGTTATCAGTATAAAAGGCACCTGTCCACAATCTCAAACAGTCACACTCCAAACTCCACTATGGCCAAGACCAAAGAGGTGTCAAAGGACACCAGAAACAAAATTGTAGACCTGCACCAGGCTGGGAAGACTGAATCTGCAATAGGAAGCAGCTTGCTGTTTCTTGGTGTGAAGAAATCAGCTCCTTTGACCTCATGATTCTCTGACATTTGCTCTGACAAGCATTGTGAGCTGTAAGGTCTTATATTGACAGTTGTGTGGCTTTCCTAATCTAGTCCAATCAGTATAATCAAACAAAGAAATGGACAGCACCTGAATTAAATATATGAGTGTCACAGCAATGTAATGAATACTTAGGACCATGTGATATTTCAGGTTTTTTTTTTACTAAATCTGCAAAAATGTCAACAAATTTGTGTTTTTCTGTCGGTATGGGGTGCTATGTGTACATTAATGAGGAAAAAAATTCACTTAAATGATTTTAGCAAATTTAAGGGGGTCTGGATGCTTTCTTATTATATATATATATATATATATATATATATAAAATGTCATTTATTTTTAATGTAACTCAAAAGTATATGTTTTGCAAAAAACATGGTTTCGAGAGAATTGTGAACACAGTAATAACCCACGGCTGGTAGCCGATTCCCTAATCAAGCATGCCCAATCAAATTCACCTCCTTTTACTATAAAATATCCCAGCTTCCATGTTCCCACATCTCGCCTTGATCGCACCCCTCCTCCTCCTCTTTTCCACCTTCTCCCTCTTATCCCACGTCGGAGGGGGGCAGACGGTGAAAGAGCCAAGCGCCTCACCCTTCCTAGGGTTCTATTGCCTAGGGTTCGGAGTCCGCCGCTCTCCTGGCTCACTCCCCAGACAGCTCGCCAAATTTGCGCTATATATATTTCGTTATATAACTAGGAAACGTTAACTCTTGAAATAAGATATTTAGAAGAATGCCCAAGCTGCTCTTTTTCATACAGTGAAAATTAACAGGCACTAGATTGGTACGATATAATAATACTAAAAGGTATGGCTTGTGTACTATATTCCAAGTCTTGAGTCTGAGTAAATAAAGGCACTATTTTCATTTTTGGGTGTACTATTCATTTAAAATCCTCCCTCTCTTTACTTTCTGGCCATCTCTTTTGTGGCAACATTGAGGTTTTGAGTGGCAAACACAGACCTGCCGGCGGCTGCCACCACACCAACTGAAAAAATACAGACCATGTGTCTTTTGTGTGTCATGATTATATTTGGCAGCACACCTTCAATGAAGCAGAGAAAGAACAGCATTTTTAAAAACAAGACCCAGATTTTGTTACCATAGGCGTGATTTTAATCTGAAAATCTTTGTCTGACTCAGACATGACCGATACCATTCATCTTCTCATCTTTGGTTCCTCAGATATCTGCGATCAAAACAAGCGTCCAGCCACTGTGACTTTTCAAATGTCACTCTCTGCCCTCAACGACCTTTTTGTATTAAAAGAAAGTCATTTTTTCCTCCCTTCAGCTCTTCTATCTCTCTCCAACCTGCTCTCTGTCTCTCTCTCTCAGTCTTTCTCTCAGCATGCAGAAAATAGGCTCGGACTGAAAGGCCTCCTTTTTAATTGGAAACATCTGGGAAGTAGGGAGCTGGGCTGGTGGGGTGCCGTGGAGACGGGTTATTATGGGATTTCCACGTCCTTGGCGAGTGACTGGTGGAGGAGAGAGACATTGGCAAGGGTTCAGGGGTGAAGCGGCTACACAACAACCCCATCACTCGTCTCCCTCCCCTCAGCGGCATGAGGTCAGTGGGACAGCTACTGCTGGAAGGAGGGGGTCTGGCTGTGTCAACAACACCGAGATGGGTTGGCTTTGGAGCTTATGGTGTGTATATGACTGAGTGATCAATGAGACACGGTTTACTGGATTTCACCTCAACGCTGCACAAAACCTATCCTTTATCACTATTTTTGTTCAGTTAATTAACACAAAACACTGATTAAAAAAGTTGCACTATTAATTTAATGAGGTTTAGGTTTAGTACATACTAATGTATGATGTTGAATAGAGTGTATTAGATTTTTAAAAAGTCTTTGTTCGAGTGCTATAAGCCCTAAACCAATATATTTTAAATGGAGAAATATCCATTTAAAGTTGTTGATTGTGTACATATAGAATAAATGTATTATATATGCATATATACAGTATATGTAATATGTCATTTGCAGTGCTTCATGAGAAAGGCTGGAGCTATTCTGTGATTGGTTCAGCAGGGATTCAACTGTTAAATGTGATTATTTAAAACATAAGTTGAAATAATAAGAACTGATGGCTTCAGCTAAAGCAAATATACTAGATAAAAAACCCTGGAGCTCACAGCAGATCTGTCTTTACAAGATTATAATTTATCTTTAAAAATCAATCTCCCTATAGGAAAATTAATGACACTTTTACTTCCTGAACCTGACAGTAGAACTCTAATGGTAAAAGACCTCAAGGTGTGATAGATTTCCCTTCAAATGTTTATTTCTGTCAAGCAGCTCACTAGTTTGCTCAGGAGTGATTTTCTCAAATAGCCAACAATAGTTCAGTCATTACATTACAATGTACTTCAATGATTTTACAGTGTTTATTACAGGCGTAGTTTCCTGACATGTGGACTTACATGGAGATTAGTTAGATAGTTACATTGTGTACTAAGCTCGACGGAAAATGAAAAGTTCCTAGTCCCAAACTTGCAAGACACGCTCCCTGAGTGCAAGCAAGGCTGTTTTCAGGCGCTGAGTGATATCATTTCCCCCCTGCATATCATGTGTGAGGTTCCGTACGGAAAGATGCTGGACCCAGATGCTGTGGCTATTACATCCTTTCAGCAGGGGCTAACAGCCATGCTAATCAGCAAAACCCTTAACCTATGAATTGACCAAAAAATGATTACCATCAATAAAAGACGACAATTTGCGCTATTGCCTATAATTCCCCTTGTGGCAAAAAAAAGAAATCCAACAATATTTATGAGCGATGCGCTTTATGAAGTAAAACTTTCATATAAATTGGCACTACACCAATATAAAATACATTTATTATGTCATATTAAATTATATATTTGAAACAAAGTCAAAAAATACTTTCAATTTTTATTTTTTTTTCATGTTTGATTCAATTAATTTAGTTTAGATATTTTTTTATTTTTACAAACAAGAGAAAAGTACTGATGTACTGGGCTTTTTACACTAGATTTCATTTCACAGAAACATCATTCATATGTGGATATTTCTAGTAAAAATCTGAAGACCTGCACACATGTTTAGCTATCTAAATGTGGACATACTATAACCACAGTTTTTAGCCTATAAAAAGTTGTTCGTAATAACTCCAAACTAACCCAAATCCACATCCTGCTTCTAAAAATTTACTTTTTAGAGTAAAAAAAAGATAAATAAAAAAATACAACTTTTTATTAACAAACCATTTTAACCTTTTCCCCAGTGGGAGATTTTGTCAGGGATTGTAGTATCTGTACACAATTTGGTCCCTAAAGTACAGCTAAGTGTCCCCCCCCACACACACACAAAGCCTTATTAAACTCACAGTCACATCCCGCTGGTCCCATTCTGCATTCGCACCCCATTTTCAGGGCTGCTGCCTTTCTCCCTCAACCCCTCCTTCGACCACCCCACCCCAGCCGAGAACAGCCGCCTCACTCATTGTGACTAAGACGCTGGCCCTATTTGCTCAAACCTCTCTGTCCTTTAGCACAGCTTCACTGAGGCCCCCCGACTGCGTCCATCCACCCATGGCCTTCAGATACAAGCTATTGTTCCCACACCTGGGGAGCAAATCTCCTTCTCCCCGACTGTCTCCAAGCCTTATCTAAGCTTAAAACATCCTGAAGTATCTCACATATGTCCCTGTTTAAGTCTTCAGGTAAACAGAAAGGTGAACAGAAGTTCATTGTTTGCCTCAAGTGGTGTTTTTCTTATCTTCTCTGACAAAGATTTCTAAAATAGCCTGGAACAAACAAGCTAACACTGATTTTTCCTTAAACATGGCTGGATAATCAGATTAGCAAAGGTGAAGAATATCTTGTCAGAGGAGATCTGAGGCAAAGACCTACATGGTGTTTTCTTATCTGAGAGAGAGAAAGGAAAGGGTCATTGAGGGTCTTTACAATAAAGAGCTTTTAAAAATCCAGTTTTAAAAAAACTTCTGCGAAGTTCTTAGGAATGCAAACATTTTCAAGAAATGTTTACCACCTTTCACATAAAAAAACAAATAATGATAACAATTTATATATTCTACCACCTGAACTAACTATGCCTTGTTATAAATTTTTTATTATGCAAAAAGCCTGGGGAAAAAAAAACTAAACCTAACCAAATCGAAGCAACACTAAATGGAAAACAACAACAACACTAAACTAAAAAAAAAAAAACCTTCCAAAAGGCAGAATAAAGAAACAATACTTAGTAATAATAAACATAAGTAAATACTGTAGATAAGCACATGAAAATAATCTACAAAATGACTTATGCCTGCTGGGGTCCTATCTATGAAATCATTTCCTCTTCTATATTTTTCTGTCTGATGGTTTCACATGACTCAAACAATTGTTTTTCATATATTAATGAACAGTTTTGTTTATTAACTACCTTTCATGCCTCCTTTTATGAACTACTAAGTATTTTATATATTTAATTTTTTTTAATAACACTTTAGATGAGGGAACACTCATCAATTCATCAGAACACTCATCAGAACAATTGTTCTGCATGATCATATTCTAGATTCCTTAAAGGCACAATATGTAAGATTTATGTAATAAAATATGCAAAAACCACTTGCACTGTGTTCTATATTTTATGCAGTTTTGTACTTACATTACCTCAAAAGATCTGTAGGATTTGTAAATTCAATTCCAAATTTAATTCCAGTTCATTGTCACCTTTCAGTGACACGATATCCGCACTGTCCTCGGTTTCCGCCTGAATACTATGGCAACACACATGGACAAATGCAGAGGTGGTAGTAATTTATTGTGCATTTCTGTTTCATGGATCATGATTACAATCTCCTCAATCCCAAAAAAACTGTGGTAATGTGTTACCAAACTTTATGTTCCCTTTATGTTTTTCATACACGCGGTGTATTTAAGTTAATGTATACAGGAATTCTGAATGTGTTTTTGAATAAATTTACACATCCAGACTAAAAAATGTGTGTCATGTCGCTGACCAAATAAAACATTGAGACAGAGAGGCAACAGATATACCTAAGGCCCATTTATGTCAAACCACTGCTCTGTGTTATTAACATTCGGGGCAGTTTGCCTACGTACCCTGCAAACCCACGTCTGGAAACCACCGCTGAATATTTGAACGTGCTGACAGAGTTTCAAATAACAAGAGTAAGGATGCCTGAAACCACATTGTTTTCGCAGGATGATGACCAGCTATGTGTGTGTATCAGAACGCAGGGGTGGAGAAATTGTGGGCAACAAGCTCAAAAAGAGTTCTTCTAAAAACCAAGATATCCTAATAACGGGATACTCTACCACAATTATACTGCCGCATATACACTGTGTCCCTGTAACCCACACAAAAGTGGGAAACACCAGTCTGTCTGCTCAGCAACAAAGAAGATCAGCTTCTGTTTCAGCCCCAGCTGAGATGAATTACATCTCCAGCTGTTTTTTATTCCTGCATTGTGACTCCCAAAACGTAAAGACAAACGCAAAGCCCAGCAAGCAAACACAAACTCCCTCCTTCTCCCTGAACTCTGAGCAAACTTGAGTCTGGAGACAGTCAGTCTTCAATGATGTGTGATAAGTAAACGGGCCTTATCTATCTTTTTGAATAGAAAAGGCTCTGTGTTGCCAATATGATAAACGCTTTCAAATAAATCTGTAGATAAAGCAGCATTTGACCCCAATAATGAAAGAGCTGTCATCATTTACCTAGCTTTACAAAAATGGGGGGAAAAAAGTGTGATTCTTATAAAAAAAAAAAAAAGGAAAGGAAAAGAAGGAGTGAGAGATTTAAAATGCTATTATTATTGTTCTTGTTAAAATATCATTTGAATGGTAGGCTAATATTTTACTTTTTCATATTAATAATAATAATAATAATTGTACTTTACAGTACTACTGTAAAAGTACAATTATTATTGTTTTACAATGATACTTTTTTGCAGCCGTAAGTATGTACCAGCTTTATTTTCTGCTTTCACAACACAAAAGGAAATATCTCAAGCATATTTTAATTAGAAATTACATAAGGGATAATCTTTATTTGGTGTTTATTTTGTGATACTAAATTCATTGTATTGCTTACTTTTGTAATCTAATATGCTTAGATCGTCCAATCAGAATCCAGTAATAAATAAAGATACACTGTCCAGCATATATTAACTATTTTAAACACATTGAAACAATTTTTTTTTTAATGTGATGATTTTATGCCAGGTTTGACTTCTTATGACCTTCACATAATATTTCAAATGAACCTTAACTGAGACAGAGATTTGAGAGCTATGGCATATGGCTTTAAAAGACATATGGAGCACTTTTATGGTGCTTTTTGAAATCACCATCCATTTTCATTGTACATAAAAGAGCAGGTAAACTTATGTGTTAGACAGAAAAAATAAAGTCCTACGGGTCAGGATGACATGAGGGTTGATACAAATTATTTTGGCTGAACTATCCCTTCAGCTCCATCTCTGTTCATCTTCTGTTCGCTTTATGCTGAGAACAGGCTGTTTTTCAACATGGTGCCCACCTTCCCCCTCTGGCACTAATGTATCACAACAGACCTCCCATACAGATCACATTAGTATGACTGGGCACCAAATGAACCTCTGTGTTCGATCTGTTTTCCCAAAGATAACCTGCCTATTGAAGGATTAACTAATCTTGAACTATCTCAGTGTCAATAGCTTCTGTTTGATCTTGAAATCCGAGTAAAGTTTGCTAATCTATAGCTTCAGACCTTCTAAATCAAGGCTCTTTCACCTGTCTCTTTAAGGTTTGTTGAGTTGAGAATCCATAAGCCTTGTGAGAGAAAGGTGAAGAGTACTGGAGAAAGGCAAGCGTGACTTGCTCTCTGACAGGGAGGGAATCACCAATCACACCTCACACACACCTGGGATCAAAGAGGGCACACACAATGCCTTACTGCCTCGCTGCAAAGAGTTCACCCAAACATTAGCCTGTGTGGCTTTTATTTTTTTAAGGAACACAAAATAACTAGTTAATTGGGTTAGTTAAAATTAATAGAGTCCAAATTACAGTTGTTTTCAATAGAAGTCATACAGGTTTGGAACCACATACAGGTAAATAAACGATGCCAGAATTTTCTAATGCAAGGATCTGTATTGGTATCAATGGTTCAACAAAGGACCTTTACCATCCATGAAACCCTTTCATTCCACAAAAGGTTCTTTACAGTGGAAAAGGAGTCTTTAGATGTTCTTCATCTTCACAATAAGAAAAACTGTTCTTTTGGGAACCAAAAACCAAATCTTACCCTAAAGAGTTTAGCTCTAACCCTAATCAAACAAACCCCAGCATGCTAACCAGTGTCTTGAGGATCATTATCACAGGTAGGTGAGTTTTATCAGGGGTGGAGCTAGACTCTGCAGTGCATTTGACCTCCAGGGTAAGATTTGAGAAACCCTGATATATGGCTTCGCTGTGAAAACACATGGAATCGCTGTTTCCTTTTGAAACGTTTATTTTGTGTGTGATGATAATGGTTAATAAACTAAATTTCAAAAGTTAATTATTCTTTTTTTTTAAATTGCGGGATATCATAGGCAGCAAAAGTTACAAAATGTTACATAAAAACTGGATGGGTTTGGACAACAATCCAAAGTTCCTGTACACACACACACAATCTCTGCAACACACATATATCATGAGCCTGCATATGTATCTTATGCTTATAGACAAATATCCAGAAATAACATGAGTCAGATCACTTCCCACAATGCAGTGCACACACATGCATGCACGCATGCACACATTGAGCTGTGCAGATTCCAGTCGGTCTTTGTGAAGCAAGAACTGGCACAAATCCTTCACGATAGAGCTTCCTGAGTGAAACGGCCATTCAGTGTCTGCCGCCTCCATCCTCAGTCAAACACACAAATCCGTCTGAGCGGCCCACCGTCAGATCAGATCCTCTAAACCCTGCTGAACAGTGCATCACAGCTCACATATTTACGTGCACAGTATTTCTGCTAGCAACAGGGCAGTTTGTCTTATTATCATTAGCATTTTAAACTCCCATAATAACAAGCCAGACTTAATGCATCACTAATTTGCTGTTTGTCATGACAAGTTTTGCACAAAATATTGCTGAGAGTGCTGTTTTTAAAAGAGTAAAATTACTCCCTCTGGTGCAGCATGCCTCCTCATGAATATTTCAGCGGCCTATATGCAAGCTGAGCCCCCTTCAAGAGCTAAATTAATGTTTTATTTACAGACAACACACTGTAAATATGCTGCTGAATCAATATTCTCTCCACTGAGTGTCCAGTGAGACCTGTAGTAGATTTAGGGCGATATACATTCAGTGAAAGCCGTGTATTTGAGCCAAAAATGTTACCCTGTAAACGTGTGGTGAACAATAAAATGTAGTTTACATGGATTTTACATTTCTACATGATATTATTCAGCACAATGTCAGCGTACTGATATGACGCTTTGGGCCGTTATAGGCTGATCCAGCTGAACACCACATCTGATCCCAAGAGGCCAATCATAGCCTGATTAACATAACAAAGGAGACCAATCAGGAATACCCCCCCAGGCACATTAAATAATAACTGCTCTATTACAAGCCCCTGATGAGGGTGAAGTTATTTGCCCAATGGGGCAGAACCACAAGTGAGAATTCCATGTTAAAATTCATTTCCACTTTTCAGTCCCATGAGCAATTTAGACTCAAGCTTCTTCTTTTAAAAGCAGCGCAGAACAATATGTACTGCAAAACAATATTTTCATATTTTCTGAAAAAAAGGTGCTGAAAGAAAAAGTAAATATATTTGTATGTCCATTAAATATTTTTCACATTATTTTCCAGTAATCAAGAGTAGCAACCACAATTTCTAAATCCTGCAATACATATAAATACTTTTATTCAGCATTACATTAACAAAAAGTTTTATTTTTATTTTATCTGACTTTTTGAATAAAATATTAATCAAAAACCGGAGGAAACAACCAAAACCTTTTTGTGCATTTCATATTTTATACCTTCAGGTCCGTTAAGACGCTCAGAAAACAAACATGGCATTTCAGAGGAAAGTGAAGTTGCTTTTTAAGTTATCTCCTCTTAAAAATCACACCATGGAGAATAAGCTTTGCTGACATTAAACAGAGAAGGTCAGGTAAAATGAGACTTAAGACAAAACCTATATCAGCCGCTCTGGCTCTCTGTTATTACAGCCCTATAAATAGCGGCCCTGTATCACGTCAACTCTTATGACGAGCGGGACTTTAACAAAAGGCTCTCTTGTCTGGAAGACTGTGCTTAAAAGGGTGATGGATTGGAGAGCAGGGAGAGAGGAAGAGGGTGTGAGGAACCCTTCGCTGGCAGAGACTTTTGGTCCAAGAATAACAGAATACCACGCTCACAGCATGAAAAAAATCAATGCTTCTGCTCTACTGTATATTTCATAACAGCCCTTGTGTGACTTTTATGGGTTGCGGCTTTCATGTGGAATAGCATTATGAAGTTGAAAGTGACTGGAAGATAAAAAAAAATCTGGAATCTGGAATTGGGGGTCCTTGTACACCACATCCCAGTCAATCATTAGGCTCTCCATCGCTCGAGGTATTGAGGCGATCAGCGTGTGCATAACCCCCAGTCCTCCTCTATATTCTGACAAATATTAACAAGCCCACAACAAAGCCAGATCCACATCCCATCATGCCTTTCATCACACCCATCAGAGAGCTCCGGCCAGGGTGGGGGTTTAAGTGCACCCCATACTGTACTGCAGTGAGGGAGCGTGTTGCCACCCCCTGCAGAGCAAGTCTAATGCCCTCAAAGAGAATTACAGAGTGATCACAGGTTCACTCCATCTCTAATGAGCTCAGGGCTGCCTGCTCCAATCACCCCTCCTGTAACACACCCTCTCATTCAGCTTCCTTCAGTGTTTGTGACTACAGTCTATCATTCATCTGTGCAAAAAACAGCAGCTGTGCTTTCTAGGATTTTACTGTACAGTAGTAACATTATATTGACTGAATGAAAATTTCTAGTAAAAATATTTAGTAAAAAACCCCTGAAATAATCTGAATATACAAAGCTAGTAAAACTGTTTATAATAATTGTTTATAAAATAAAATTATTTATTATTTATAAAATAAAAAATATTAAAGGGGCAAATCACCCAAATTATTTAACTGAAACTATAATGCAAGCAGCGACTATGCTTGCCATTATTTTTGAGAGTCACATTTAAGGTCTTTAAGAAGTGAAATCATTGGTCTGTGCAAGAAACTAACAATTATTATCTGTAATCCATAGCTTTAAGCAAATGGGGAAGTCGGTTCTTTCAGACATTTTTTGAAGTCGCTTGCATTTTATGAATTATAAATACAGCTAAAATCTGTTTCACTAAAGAAACATTTCACCTACATCTTGAATGGCGTAACCATGAGTAAATTAACAGAAAAAAAAACAAAAAAAAACTGTCCTTTGTAAAGAAGATGAATATTTGAGTGCTTGAAATAGTGTTTGCACAAGGTGAGGTAAAAGTTAAATATAGCTATTTAAATGAAAAACCATCAAATTGGAAACATCACTCAGGGAGATTTAAGGGTTTTCGCTATAAATTATAAGATCATTTGTTTTGTTTTTTCACTGTTTTTTCACAAGGTTTTTACTGTATTTATAATAGTTCACCCAAAAATGAAAATTACCCCATATGTTCCTCTCCACCAAGCCTTCCTAGGTGTATATGACTTTCGTTTTTAAGACGAACACATTCTGAGTTTTTAAAAAATTTATCCTGGTTCTTCCAAGCTTGGTAATGCTGACTCGACGTATGACATAAGCCACATTTTTAGCATAAGTTCAGAAAAGATTAGACGAATTAGGATAGAAGAATACTAAACGCAGCTAACAAATTCAATGTAAAAAACAAGAAGTTAAAAAAAAGATTTCACTAAAAGGACGAATGCATCATATGTGGAAGTCAGAGGTCAGCCAAGAAACCGGAACTCGACTCTCTTGACTCGACTCAGGAGTGATTTGAGTTATATTTAAAAAAAATAAATAAATAAATCCATCGATCTTCTTCAGAAGACACTCGTTAACCCCCCGGTGGCGGATGGGTTAGTTTCGCAATGGATATAGATGATTTACGGCACTTCAAACTCATGGTCACCATCCAACAGCATTACCAAGCATGGAAGAGCCAGGATACATTTAAAAAAAATTCAGACTCTGTTCGTCTGAAAGAAGAAAGTAATATACAACTAGAATGACTTGAGGGTGAGTAGATTATGGGGTAATTTTCATTTTTGGCAGAACTATTACTTTAAAATCATTACTATTAAAATTATTATTATTATCATTAAAAAACGCCTTCAGCAGTGTCAGTGGTTTGTGTTCCTGATGAACTCCTATTTTTACTCATACTTAGGGCTTGTTGACAAACCCTAACTGCAAGTATTAAACCTCAGCTCTTAACTCATTCTGCACTGTTTGTGCAGTCCAGGAACGCAGGAACCATCTGAAAATTAAAGGATCAGGAAGGAATGTTTTTTATCAACAATATTATTTCGGTGATCTGAACTAAACAAAAGCGCTAGCCAATCAACCAATCAAGTAGTAGGCCTTTTTATATGATCATGTGATGTATCAACAATTATCAAACTATTTTCATGTTATGGAAATTCAATATTTTTATTTTATGGTATCAGTATCATATTGATTCTATGTGATATGAACTGGTTTGAGCTGGCTTCAACAGTAAGATTATTCTGTCTATTAAAACTTGCAAAAATGCAAATGCTTTTGACAGTGTCACTGTTTTTTTAGGGCTACAATTTCAGTTCATATTTTATAGCCACAATTTTAGCTAGAAAACCTTTGCAGCTGTACTGGTTTATGCTATTTTCTAGTGCGAGTTCAGACAAATTCATTGCTTCTGGGAAGAGGGAGAATTGGGAGTAATTGTGATTAAGGTAATCACTGAGGGTTCAATGCAGCAGTCACATCTATTCAAAAACAAACCAGTCGAAACAGGAAACATTATGAGTCCTTCCTACCTCTGCGCTCCGTGCCCCACAGGATAGTCTGGGACTAACAGAGATTTCTGGGTGATCTCTATACATTAACTCAGTGCCTCGAGGTGAGAGCAACAAGATAAATGATTGTTTTTTTCTTAACGCTGCTCTTCCCCAAGCTAAGTTCATTTCATTAAACGCCCACACTGTGAACTCTCGTTCCATCCAGCTCAGCGCGCAACAGACCTCAGCAACACGCTGATAAAACAAGAGCAGAGCCCATCTGTACTCACAACAAACTCACACTGTTTTTCATTATAACACAGACTTACAGAATACAGAAACCTCATATCTATTCTCACCGCTCTGTTACTTACGACAATATTACTGACTGTCTGACCATACCAGACTGAATACAACCTAATGATAAATGCAAAGAACGCTTAAAGGGTTACGCCACTTAAACATAAAAATGTTGTCATTAATCATATGCCCCCATGTCGTTCCAAACCCGTAAAAGCTTTTTTGTCATTGGAAGAGAATTGGAGATATTTTCGATGAAATCCAGCAGGCATGTAACCGTCCCATTGACTGCCAGGTAAAATCTGCCAGCAGTAGTTCAACCGACAAGAATACTTTTCGTATGCAAAGAAAACATTTTCGTAGCGCTTGTGGTCTGTGTGGTACGGCTGACACAGAACCGTGTATGCTATTTGGATTAGCATGACACGTTAAATTATGAATGTGTGCGCTTTATTTAACTACTTTTGGACTGTTGAACAACAGTCAACTGTTTTTTTATTAAAAATATATCTTTTTTTATATAACTCTAATAGGATTCCTCTGAAAGAAGAAAGCCATATACAACTAGGATGACTTGAGGGTAAGTAAAACATGGGCTAATTTTAATTTCTGTGAGAACTAACCCTTTAAACATGATACTTTTTACATTAAATTAATAGAAACACAGATTACTTACTAATTGTAGTTCATTACTGATTACAGATTACATTATGAAAACGGTAGTTTGTAATCTAGGTTACTCCTTTAGTTAATCTGTTCCGACTACCTTTCAGATACTTTTCAAACTTACCACTATATATACTTACTCCATTGTTTAATTTCATTCTATTTTTTATTTTTATTAAGTAAAAGGTTAACATCAGACTAACAAGTGACTTTTACATTTGTGCACTATGATGTGTGATATCTGTATCATCAAGAACATCAACAGTGCTAGTCTTGTCTTAAAGTCACACTAAGGCATCAATAGCCTTGAGAAAAGCTTCTGTTTGGGCTTAACTGTGTTTACTGCGTTTCAGAACCGCTGTGAAAGAGCTTTATGGGATAAACACAGCATTTAAGCTCTGAGCACCAGAGACAGGGTGACCCTGACATGACACATGGTGGCAAACAATGGCCTCATCTTTCTGATTCCCACGTAAAGGACAGTCACAGCTGGGCAAAAGGAGTTTCCTTTGTGGCACCTGTTGCTTGTCCGTTCGTCAAGTGATTTGTGGGATTGGTGAGAAAGCCAGTGTCGCAGGCAGGGGGTGGGACCACACACTATGAGTGACAAGCTCTGCTCCTGTTTTTCCCGCTCTTTATCTTTATTTCTGTAACAAAGATGTAGCCGTCTCTCTCATGGCACCGCCGTCGTGGAATCCGGAACTGGCCGGTGTCCCCACTGTGCTCCTGGCAGCAGGTGGTTTAGCAAAGTTTTAACGGTTTGGCTGCTCTCCAGCTCAAATCTCCTTCCTGCTTGACTGGATGTGACACCAGCATGGAAAAAACTGCAGAGTTTAGATAATACTGGTAAATGCTTCTTGCAAATTCTTTCTGTAGTAGGCAACAGATTTGCTTTAAAGTATACTTACATTTAATCATTCAACCATAGAAATGAAGCTCTAGCTAATTTCTTTACGCTTAGCACAACATTTGCTCAGCTTCATCATGTAAAGTAATTCTCAAAAATATTTGTTTGAATGTTTGCATGTCACTTTGCTCTACAACTGATCTTTTAACACCAGCTAATACTGGAAGAAGGGAGAGGCATGTGATATTTAGTTATCTCTTCAAACGTCAAGTTCTAAGATAACACCAATCACCTTCATCTGAGGGCCAAAAAACTCTACATCAGAGCGTTGCTTTCTGTGTGGCCAAAGCTGAAAGATGTCCTTCATTATAAGCATATTAGATAAATAAAGTACCTGAGAACAAGGAGAGCAGTCAATTTCTTTTTTAAGATATGATTGCATTTTTGGGTTCATCAGTATTCTTCTGAAAGGCACTTTTCTCTGTTAGCATCCAGAGCTGTTGAATTAGCATCTCATACAGTACTGCAATAGATATCATCAGCTATGTGGTTTGGAGCTATTCAAGACCGTTGTAAAATATGTCTTGGAGGTCGTCCTGTGAAGTCTCGCCAGTTCATTTAGACTCCGTCAGTCCCAGTGTCAAATTCATTTGCCACCCCGCTGAAATGGAGTGAATTCAAAGAGCTGTTTGGGATCTAGTCAAGGCTGAAAGACATCTTTTTCTTCTTTGGGACGCTCTCAATGTTTCATTTTCCAAGACTTTCTGGAATTTTAATGACTGTATATTTCTATCTATTTGACTAATTTGTTCCCAACAATACATCTTCAGTCTGTTCAGTTTTAATGGCAACAGCTTATAATGACCTTCATCTCATTCTAAACGTTTCCATACTTTCCATAAGTTTCATCAGGCAACTGAACTTCAGACTGTCGCTTTTGTTTTACTGATTCAGCTGAGAAAGCATTAGGAAAAATAAGTGTAATGTTTTGTAATGAGCCACATTTATCTGTTATCCTGTCCTCTCACTAAAAATGTAGATTTCAAGCAGCTAGATATCAGTGTCTTTAACCACAGGAGCATCTGACAATGGAAGAGATTTGTATGTTAAAGCAATCCTTCGGGCTAAAAAGATTGCAGTTAAGGTCTACCAACAGCATCTGTTGTCGGCTTTCAGTTAACACAGAAAACTACTGTTCAGTTTGTAAAACAATAAGAAAACACATGTTTACAGTGATGCACAGTCAAAGCCCAGCAGGCCTGAGTACTCAGAAGTTTGAAACCAGAGATTAATTTTTTAGGAAATCTGTTTGAGTATATTATTTGATTATTAATATTATTTGAGTTTTAAAGTTATTTTTGAGGTCGTACGAGCTCGCATGCGATTTTTTTGGTTATCGGAGGAAATCGTCTCTTCTCGTATGGTCGGGGCTCGTATGGTGTGTGAGAAATTGCAAGAGCAGCAAAGTGCTTTACGAGCACTTCCTGACCTCGCGATCATTTTTAAACATGTCAAAAAACTTCGGGAGCTGTCGGATTGAAAGTGTGACGTGTGTGCTGTTGAATGACCCTCGACGTGCATAATACTTTGTTAAAACATACATTACAACATTACAATACTGTACAGCGCTGTAGCATCTCTTCCTCAGAGTCCATGTTTTTGGTGCAGAACTTCGTGAACGTGCTGTGTACCACTGCGTCCGTAAACATAGTCACTTATGACGTGTGCATGGCCATATACGGTCTTCTGACTGTCCGAATTCACACCGTATATGGCCGCCTTAAGGAAATGCACTAATAGTTTAAATAATGTAAAAGCTGGCCTACTGCAGTCAAAATATGAAACATTTTACCTCATTTAAAGTAGTCATTTAAAGATCTTTACTGGGTATTTATTTAGTATTTTAATTTTTATAATTACAGTCACTAATATTATTATATTAAAATATATTATTTTTAATATTATTTTTCATAATTATATTCATATTTCAATAGATTATAATAATAGATTATAATAAATATGGACAGACTGCAATAAATATGTAATAATAAATTTCTTGAGCATCAAATCATTATATTAGAATGGCTACTATAAATTCAGATTTGTCACCACAGGAATAAATTACATTTTAAAATATATTAAAATAGAAAACAGTTATTTTAAACTTCAGAAATATTACTATTTTTTATAAATCAAGCGAATGAAGTCTTTTTTGAGAGAATTCTTTCCAAAATATTTTATGGACCCCAAAATCCTAAACACCAGCGTACAGTTCAGTGGTAATTGACAGCAGGCTGAAGATGATTGAACTGTAGCATCCAGCAAAATTTCCACAGGTGTCTCTCACAACGTTGAATGACTCAAAAAGAGATATTAGTACTTCAAATGAGTTTCTCACTTCAATTTCTCACTGGAGAGGAGTGATTTCCTTTACCTGTTTCCCTCGTCTCAGTAATTAAATATTTTATGATGCTCTGTGTTTGTTTTGGTTCTTTCGGTGTTAGAGTTCCTGGCGTCAGCTGTGAGAGCAGATGCCAGTCGGTCGGAGGCGGAGCCGGCTTGCTGTGCTGTGACTACTCACACACTGACTCATCATCCTGACCAACTTGTTGGCCTTTACAGAAATCTATACCCTAGGGCCCAAGCTGCAAAAAAGTGCTTCTTTGTCGTTATGATCATGCTTCGGAAATAGTTCAGGGCTTCTTTTCTACATCAGCAGCCATTCAAAAAGCGAAAAACATTTGATACAAAACTTTAAAATTTTGCTAAGCTGTGTCCGAAAAACCACAAGATAAAATTCCTCATGTGTCAAGGATCATCAGCAACTAGCTGTGCTCCCTCCAGAAAAATGAATAATTTATCAGGTGTTAATCATGACTGATATGGAGGGTGCTTTCTTATGTCAATACTCTTACACTTGACAGTCTTAACAAGGTTCCTCATAGCCTGCACATGTCTGTGAATCATTTATAACTGATGCTAAGGCTCACGCTGTACCTAACACTTCTTTACATACTATGCACTATAGAGAAAGCCAATATTACTTTATAATTTAGTTCTGCAATTCTATCCCATAATATTTATTACTATATATTGCAATTTGTGGTTACACTATTTTTACGGTTTTCTTGTCACAGTGTAATTATAGACTAATATTAATTAACTACATGTACTTACTATATGTTTAGGGTTAAAAAAAATAAGGTTAGCTGCATGTAATTAAGCATAATTTATTGTTATTATATAGTACGGACAATGTACGCTATGTACGCAATTTAGTACGCTTTAAGGCATCCTAGTTATACGTTAGACATATTTACTATTATAATAACAATAAATTATGCATGCAATTACTATGCCAAACCCTCATTTTCACACTGAAGGGATTTCTTGCATATCATAATTTCAGTCTAGAAAGATGCAGAACCTATAACATTGTCATTGTAATTAATTTCGAGGACAGCAGTTTGTGGGAGATGGGAGATTTTAAAAATATACTGTACAGTCCAAGATACCACGATTTCTCCATTTACCTTTACTAACCTACTACAATTAACAAAAAGGGTGCATTTGATGTGAACTCTCATATACACATCAGAAATTCGTAACCATTTGAATATGGCTTTGAAAGTGCTTTAAAGGCTTTGTTTTAGCGACAAATTGCATATAAATTGCGTTTATAAGCAACCTTGATGAAACTAAATAGGATGCAGACCACAAAGGTTTCAGCCTGCTAAACATGCAAAAAAAGAATATAAAACCTCAAAAGCCAGATGAGAAGGTTTTAATAGGCTTTGCTTTTTAATGATCATTTGTGATCAATTAAGTTTATAGAATACCCCACAATGGCTCTGTCCATGAGGTAGTGCTCCAATCAAACCAAGAGGAAAAGTCTTCACTTCAATAACAGATACTGGATACAGTCTCAATCACCCTACACCTTGTCATTTACTAAGAAAAAATGTAAATATAAAAGATCTACTGCCTTTGTGAAAGGACAACTTGACAGTTCTGTCCCAAATATCATATATCAGAGCAGATAGCAGTACCTGATAGTAAAGGTGTGAGGTCATACTGCAGCCAAGACACATAATATGCACATACTTTCAATTCGTAATAGAGTGTCAGATGACATCTGGGTCAATGACATGTCATGCGCTCATACTTTTGGTCTGGATCTATGTATGAACAAAAATCTCAAAAATGATTTTTGCATGCATAATGAATTATGACTTGGATATTTGCAATATATTACATTATATGTTATCTTTTTACTGAAATCATTTCAAGGATGGTGTATGTATTCATGGTTTAAAGTAAATATATTATCTTAACAAATTTCCTCTAAGAAGCCTGCACACAGATTTTTGTTTTTCAACTACTTTTAAACATATCATATGTCACTTGTGTAATCTGGTTTTCGCTAATTTTGCTTGCATGAAGAATGAAACTAAATTGCACTCAATATATTAAAATCCAAAAAACAGAATCTTTGCAAAAATAAAGTGTATGTGATAAGGCAAATTTGGAAGAAATTCCACAAGGCAGATCATAAATCTGGCCCCTAAGGGACAAAAAGGGGCCCATGAGAGCGACTCAGTAAGCAGACACTTATAGGGTGAGAGGTTAAAGACAAAAGACATCAGACGTAAATATAGGCCCCTAAGACCCACCAAGAAGACCTGCGCCATGCGTCTGCATAATTTGTGAGGGAAAGGATGCACTCCCAAGGCTGCACTTATTCACTATCAACAAGGATTTATTTAGCTCTCCATTCCACTGATGAACCTCTCTGTTACATACAGTATTCCCAGCCCAAATAACATATTCACAGCTTTACTGAGTTACTCATATAAAATATGTTCTGTCAACATGGGTGAGCTCTACTCAAGTCCTCCTTGGCAGGTGTCCAGAGGCATGTATTTGATTAAGCCTGACATGAAGAGTTTAAATGCATGTGTGTAGTTGATACCACCTGGTTGAGGTAGTGTAAAGATGAACAGTATATTAGTGTCTTAAAAACAAGGGTCTCCTTCAAGTCTTGAGAAGGGAATCATGTGACAGCTGCGGGACAGCTGTATCTGTTGATATTTGTCATTCATCTCCTCTGCTAATATTAAATTTCATTTCTACTGAATCAATGATCTTTTTTGATCTAGCATTTGTTTGATGTTCATAACGTTCATTTCGATGGAATCTGTTTATACAACTAAAACTACAGAAGGCATAGCATTCTGGGAAAAAAGGCTTTTGATGTTCTTGCCCCTCTTGTTGGACTTTCCTAATTCTCTTTTCCTCTTTATTTCTGCCTTTCTATGAACTCTTCTGTCAAGGTTGCTACGTTAACTACTGCATTAAAGTTATTACATAAGCATCCCATAACCTAAACCCGTAACCTTCATTAAAGCAGTAGGAAAATGTCTTTACTTACTTTAATTACCTCTGCTCCATTTTCAAAGAAAAGCTGTCTTGAATATTTCTCAATCTTTTTTATGAAGGGTTGGTTCCCAATTTTTTGGGAACAGAAATGCTCTAAAACGGCAGCTTTGCCAGACTAACTTTGCTCACGAAATTGAATTCAGCATCACAGGAAGTATGGGCGGGCCGAGGCTAGTGCTGCCTTGGTCAGCATAAAAGACTTCTTTTAATAACTTAAAGTAATTATAAAGACTTACCGACCCCAAAACAATAGTGTACATGTTATGTGTGTTCTTAATTATGTTTTAGGTATGATCAGATGTTTCCCCTAAAACTCTTAATGACAAATTGTTGAAAATATAATGTTATAAAATTAACATGGACAGCAAAACTCAGACCATTCATAATTTAATGACAAATTTTTAAGTTCATATTGAAGACATTTTAGGGACTGGGATGTCATCTGAACCTCTAGTTTTAGATTTATGGGGTCTTTTTCTCTGAAGTATACTTCTAATGTAGTCTCATTTGGAACAATAAAAAGATCTCAGTTGTGATTTTGTTGTTACAAGCAGAGCTAAAATGTCTGAGCTGCCAGTTATGATCAGCATAAGTTACATGGAATAATCTGAACAGTCTGATCTGTACACGAGAACTCAATTCTTTTCGATGGCTTTGACATAATTCTGCATGTCATGTCTGGTCTGATAGCTCTCAGTGCAAAAAAGGCTTGAGTAAGACGTCTCCTTTGGCTGAATCCAGCTGTTCTGACTGGAAACCATTTCCATGTGAGTAATACATCCTGGTGCCTAGTTCATGTATTGTTAACATCACGTCTTTCTCTGTTTAAATGGCATCTTAGCTCATATTAACATTCCGAAAAGTTGGGAATTTTTGCATACACAACATTTAAATCATTTAAAGTGAATCCATCAAGTAAAAGTGTACTTATCCTCTCACACTATAACGCCACATTTGCTGTGTAAGGTTTGAGTAGCTCCTAACTTTAGAAAATTACCTCACCACAAAGATTATCCCTGGCCTCATTGTAAAATATTCCTTGTATAATATTACCTTTCAGTGCCAGATAAGATGATCATGTCAACAAAGGGATTGAATAACAAAAGTTTCATCCAGAATTCAGGGGAACCTTGGAAGCAAAATGGCCAATGTCAAGTATTAATAATATATAGGCTTGCGGCAACCATCCCGTTTTTGACAATGCTGCTGTAAAATATGACATGCTGCCATTAATAATCCGTTTGGTCTTTTGTTTGATTTCTGTGAGGGTATATTTTAAATGTACTCAGTGAACTGATGGTCACAGTACATTCACTGCATTTAACCACCGTGCAGAATCAACCACCACCAAGTACACTACAGTTTTAGCACTAGCCACTAGTTCCCATGTTGTATTGGGTTGGTGTTTTCTTTGTAGTGTAATAAAACTATATTTGCCAAATAAAGTGTGTGCTCTGATGAATTATATGAATTTATGAATTAAAATACAACATAGGTCTCATCCTAATTCCATCCTACTTTCTCTACTCTATCATTTTGATAATACAAACCACCATTCCTGTTGTAGAACACTTTAGTGATCGACTATATGGCTTTTTCAATGACTGATGCAAATATTGATATTTGCCAATGCTCGATATAATACAAACGCATACGCATTACACAATTTCATTTAATTACACCAGCTAGTTAAATGTACAAAATATTTGACACAACATGTCGACAAAATATATTTTGAAATATAAAAAATACTTTACAAGGATGTCTGTAGATTTTTAGAGATTTCAAAAAGTTTGACCAGGTGGACAGATTGTCAGTATGACCTTATGATGTTATGCTTTGTCATAAAAGTTGTCCCGCTATTTAATAAACCTACTTTTTTAAAACTGTTTTTCACCCAAATAGTTTCGTATAACTTTCAGACTGTGATGCAAAATGTTCCTAGATGCTTTCGATAGACCAAACTGTTCTAGTACAGCGCATCAACAAATGAAATAAAAAGCATGCAAATGTGATATAGCTCCACATCATTTTAGCGTATTCATACCAAACTTGGTACGTCATAGCTGTCATAACATGAGGGTGCATGTGCAGAATCATTGGTCATTTTAGTGGCACACAGTAGACAGATAGTCAGACAGTGCCCAATCTTCCTCCAGTAGCTATGTCTACCATTTTTAGTGTCAGCCATTTTGAATTTTGAAGTAAAACGCTTGATTTTACAGACAAATTAGTGTATCGATTTTGAAACATAAAGGTCTTCCTAGGCAAAAAAGCCTGACAAAATGTACAAACACATTTACCGAGCTTTCTGATATCGAAAACCTTTTTTAAACTCATCTTTGAACTCAAATGTCATGGCATGATGCCAAAATAATTCTGCAAGTCTGTATTTCTGCAATGCTTTGGCATATTGACACCGAACTTTGTGTGTATCATTGTCACCCCAGCCACCTGTTTGTCAAAAGTAATATGTTTTTAGTTTACATCACGTTACAAGTTATTGTAAGAATCATAATTCATCTGATTCTCCCTGCCATGCTTGCTTAGCTAGGAATATGCACCCTTCAACTTTAAACTTTACTTTACTTAAAAAGAAACTGAAACAATTGTTACAGATTTGTGAATATAAATGTACTTACTGTCACAAAACATAAAATGGCTAAGGGAATCTTGGCTGTGGTCTTTACTCAATGACTTTGTTCCTGAAGAATGTCTATAAATTACAGTCCAGTGGCACCATATTACATACAGGCCTTCATTACCAGTCATATTCCCAGCTGAGGGCAACTACAAAGACCTGCATTTCCACAACAGCAGGGTTTGCGTGGGGCTATGAATTCTGGGAGTACATTATTGAATATGCATGTGCATATGCACACACTCGTATCTAGGTATGGGATCTGCCAGTATGAACCCACTATGCTTGATTATCAGATCTACGGGGAGTACGGGAAAGAATGAAAAGAGGGCCGCTGACGGCAGGATGTTGGCATAGTGCCCTCCACCGTGGGTGTTGGGTGATATTACCCCCCCATTCGACAGATCTCTGATCAGTTACATGCTTTCTCCTACATTGTTTTGGTACGAGTTTGAATGCGAGACACTGAGCATGAATCAGTCTAGTCAGAACCACTGTAGAGCATATGGGCTTTCAATGTGGCAATGTTCTGGTCAGAAAAGGGAAATCTATCCCAGCTGGAATAGCCGTATTTATGTATCATTGACGGAGGAAACGAAAGCCTTCTTTTGTGTGCCTGCACGCTCCTCAAAATCTGACTCTAACAAGACATACCTCTAGGAGAGAAAGGGCAAACTGTTGGTGTGGTTCTGCATGACATTTCAGAGATGAAGAACATTCTGTTTGCTTCTGTTTTACTGAATTGACTGAAATAAGTGAGGGCTAACCTTTACCCGTGTGATATTTATCAGACTGTGTACTCATCACTCATAGCCAAAAGATCATTTGCCCACACAATCTGGTGTCTGCAACAGCATATGGTACTGAAAGATATATGATGTTTAAAAACAAAAACAACTGAACACATAACAGCAGCGACACGTTATTAATAATGAAATGAAACATATTCTTGGTAAATACAGTACAATGGTCAAAAAACAAACAAAAAAAAACGTAATTTGGTTTCTGTTAGTAGAAGATCTTTCAATATGTCCCAGATTTTGTTCACTATTTTTTATTATTACTCTGTTGTGAAATGGTTGAAATGTTAGCACATTTCTGCATATTATACTTGGGAATGATGAAATGACTTGTTTTGTAAAAGACATGGAAAGAAAGTAAAGACAAGACAGTAGCAGAGTGCAACATGTTGGAGGACAAAGGGATGTGAAGGGTGTGGTGCTTCTGGAGGAATTTTTGCCTTCAGTATTCAGCAGAGGATCACAATGAATGTCTCGACAGCTCCTTTGTCAAAAAAGATACTCATATAGACACACAGGATGACATATGTCTTGATCAGATTTCAAAAAGCACTGAAATACATCTTGTGGCATTCCACCACATAATAAGACATGTGCAGGATCACATGCCACTAACACCTGAAGAGCTTATGATGATATATCTAGCATATTTAAAGGTGTGTCATTTCTGTCATGCTAACGGTGCAAAACTGAATCAATAAAAAAGAAGCTGAATGGTGTACACAGAAAAAAGAGGGAAAATCTTTCAAATTCATGTACCATGTTTGTATTAATGTGCATTTTGTATTCATGTTAGTTTTCACAAAAAGGTTTACATTTAAAAATTACTCTAAAAAACATAAACACATCTTACTCATTATTTTCTAACGTTTTTTATAGTAATTATTAACTCAATGTCATACAACTTTTGGGGTCGCAACAGATGAGATATTTATATGATATAATTTAACTGTAAATTATTTTTTTTACTTTATAATGTATTCTTTTGCCTATTATTGGTCGCATCACGCGACTATGTGAAAATTGTGTTCAGTTACTAATTATGTGTTTTTCTTCATTATAATCTATCACCCTATCAATTATAACATTTATGCCCAAGGACATTTTTTAATGAATTTTAATGCTCAAACTGTGCTCATCATGGAAGATGTGAATTCGGGTCATTGTATACATGAATAGCATCTTTACATAATTTTTAAAAATATAAATTAATAGATTGACAAAAAACAGCGTAAGTCAAAGGGCAATTAAAACTGTTGAGTGAACTTTCCCTTTAAGGCAAGCAACTGGCCACCAATGCACTGAAATTCGCGACACCTTGGAAACCGCTTAGCAACACCCTGGCAAAACCCCACTAAAGAGTTTCTTCCAAAAACACAAAAATCGAATTAACTAATAACACCAGTAAAAACCAAACAATCTTCATCCAGCTTATTTGGCAGGACGTGGCCACAGAGAATTACTTTGCAACCATCTGAAACAAAAACACAGCAACTGCAGGAATGTCTGCAAAAATCAATAAAGATTTTGGAGAAAGTAAAACATACGAAGGGCCTGAAGCCCCCGGCTTCCGCTGAATGGGCTGGTAGCCAAGCCTGAGTGAAGGGCATGTGAGCATGAGGGAGATGTGGGAGGACCGTGGGGGATGGGGGTAGTCAGCAAGACTGGAGGTGCTACTATTGTGGTGTATGATTTCGGTAACATGAGCAACCTACTAACTCACACGCATACACACACATCCAGAAAAAAAATTCTCCACATCTGCCTCCTCAGAAATGAGTTAACCACCAGGTGTTTGCAGCTGTCTGTGGATGTAATGGTAAACAGAGAAAGACACAGAGATGGAAAGCGATAAAGACGGACAGGTTTGAGGGGGATGAGAGGTAGTGATTTAGAGGGAGAATTTGGAGAAAACATTATCCGAGGACTTCCGAAATCCCCTTTGCATTGTGAGGACTTCTGCCAGATCTCGAATCGGTTCCTGGCCAGTGACGTGTCCCACAGATGGGGCTCTCCAAAAGTGACGGGATGCATTCAGCCAATTAAATTGTGCATTTTGGAAGGGTTCGCTAAGCTGGTTATAAGTGTGGGGAATAATAATGAGATAAAGTCCAAGAATCACATGGGACGTGGTCCGCAAAATTAAGCCTTTTATCAGTGCATACTATGTACTTCCCATTTATTTTAATGGCATTAGGAAACTGTCTACAGCTGTGTCCTTAACACTGTTGCTTGAAGCATATAATTGCTATTGATCAAAAAGGAGATTATTTTGAATTAATAGGTGAGGAAAATGTTCTTGTATTTCCCATGTCAAATAAAGGAATAGAGAAGGCAGTAATCAGTAGAATAATAATAAGGGATAATTAACTTAGAAATGAATTTACTTGTGTTATTTCAAACCGGTTTAACATTTTCTGTGGCACACAAAAGGAGATGCTCAAAAGCACACTGTGCAAACGTTTTGAAAAAAAGACTCAAAGTTGCATTTCTTTGGTCAAAATTGAAATAATATTGTGCAATATTATTATTAACCTTTTTATTTTAACATAATATATAATGTAATTTAGTCGTGTGATGGCAAAGGTGAATTTTCAGAAACATTTCTTATTATTAATATTGCTGCTTAATATTTTACTGTAAACTGATACATTTTTCAGGATTCTTTAATCAATATAAAAATTCAAAAGAATTAAAAAAGGACATTTTTTAACAATGTACAATTGTATGTTTTTACTTTCCCTTTTGACCAATTTAAGCCTATTTTTTAATGTTTAAAGGTTTAAGTTTTTAGACTTTGATTGAGGAATGAACAGATTAGTTTAAAACGTGTAAAATGTGAGAAACAATGATGTATCATAAATGTCAAACGTTTTGCAAATATGCATGAGCATATGATTTTTAAATGCATATTTTCAGGGGGGCATAACATCATCCCACATCAGAATCCCACTTTATGGAAAGGAACAGCCAAGATATTGGGCTAAATTTCTCCTTTTGTACTCCAAAGAAGAAAACAAGTCAGACAGTTTGGAAATAACAAGAAAAAGTGTAAATGATGACAGATTTTTATTCATGATAAACTATCATTTAAAGAGTATTAGTTCTTTTTATTATTAAATAAAATAATATTATCTGTAGAATATATCTGTAGAAATTCTGGGACAGTTTGAGTGTGACAAACCTAATTTGGGATTTGTCTTACAGCTTTCTAAAAATTCAGTGAGAAAGGGAGAGGGGCAAAAAGAGCTGGCATCCGTCCACTGTAAATTCTTCACCCCCTTCGTTGCACTTGGATAATTGTTATTCATTCTCACGCTTCATTAATGTGGTCAGTCTCCACATCTGACTTTGATAAACATGCCATCACAATATTCCACGTAAGCCCACAGCTTTACAAATGTATTATATAGTTGGCTCACATCTCTGATGGCAGGTTGTGCCACACAGAGCACGCCTGAAAATAAGAATCTACACAGATCATTGAATGAAGTAACATAAAACACGTTGGCAGCTCCGACGGCCCTTGTCAGTTCATGGCAATGGCAACTTTTTGACAGACTTCCCAGACCATACTAATATTAAAATCTAAGCCAACAAAAAATGTGGAGCTGCCAAGCCAGACTGAGCCAGGCTGGATTCCTTCACAAAATGGCTAGACACAGCTTTCTTCATTCTTGAAACAGTCAGTGCTTTTAAGGTATCCCCTTGTTCAAATACAGCTCAGATGAAGACTAGATGACAAACACAGAGCCTTTTCCTGTCAACGACACAATTGTCAACTCACAAAAAGCTCTGATAAGCACAATCTCTATCAGATAGCGATCTAACCCTGTAAACTCACCTGTGGATCTTAGACACGCACACCTCCAGCTACCATCCCCCATTCTGCTCCCTACCCAGAGATATGAGGGCATTTAACTGAGGAATGCCATGCCATTGTTTTGGCTGGACTCAAAGCGAGTGACTTCAAGGAGCGGCCCGTGGTGCACTCGTCTAGCCTGTGTCTCAGCTCATCACTGTGGGGAAATCTTAGTATGAGGATCAAAACCTTGACTTCAGGGATGTGATCAAAAGATCTAATACTGAGTTATGCTTGAAAGCAAAGCTATCACGCTTTGATTGAACACTGAGGCGTCTCATTGGGATGAATCTATTGTTAACAGGTGTAAAATATTTCATGATGCTCACCATGGTTACTGCCTGACCTTTCAGTGATTCATATATAGTGTATTTGTATGGTTTACCACAAGATAAATCAGAATCAGAATCAGAAAGAGCTTTATTGCCAAGTATGCTTGCACATACAAGGAATTTGTTTTGGTGTCACAGCTACCAGTACACAGAGACAACAACAACACAACAAAGAATAAAATAATTTTAAAAATAATAATACAAATAAATAAATAAATAAATAAATAATAATAATAATAATAAAAACACAATATAAATTTTAATAAATAAACTGTATGTACATGTGTGCTATGGATTAAATAGAAGTACTATAAAAAAATAAAATAAAATAAAAAAGTAAACCACATGAATGTACTTTTTATGTGCTCCCTACTTATAATATATAATATTAAATCTATATATACACACAACACTCTCAGAAATCAAGGTACAAAAGCTGTCACTGGGGCACTACCTTTTGAAAAGATACATTTTGTACCCATTAGGTTGAAATATGTACACTTTAAGCACTTATATGTATCTTTAAGGTACCAAAATGGACACATTTTGCAAATGTACCGCCCCAGTGACAGCTTTTGTACCCTTATTTCTGAGAGTGTAAAAGGGTTGGTAAAATTTTGACATGTTTTTGAAAGAAGTCTCTCAAAGGCTGCACTACTTCAATAAAAAATACAGTAAAAACTTTAATATTATTATTACAATTTAAAATAAAAAAGGTCTTAATTGTGATGTCATATCTGGATCTTCTTTGCAAACAACACTTTTTTGGTGATGTATGTTGGTCTTTTTAAAAAGCACACACATTAATGTCTTTTTGAACGAATGTGATTCTGAAAAGATCTGCAGCTATTCACTCCAAAGCAGCACTGCATGCTTCGAATTGAGCTCTAAAATATGCATTAATGGTGCAGTGAAGTTGAATATGAGGTGAGGAGGGACTAAAGACAAGTGCACAATCCAGGACCTCCAGCACACAATCATACATAACGGATATGTGTTGTGTGCTTGCATGTTTACAATCAATAACAAGTGTTTAGTTTTGTTCATGTTATTGCCTTCTTGCTGCCCCCTGCTGGTAAGAGTCATGGATTAGGTAGATTAACTTAAACTCAAGATCATCTTTCCTGTCAGTCAGATTTAATAGGCATCGGTGATGTTTCATATTGTATGGTACCCAATACACACAACCGTGCATAATCAGCAATGTTCAGCTTCACATAGCTGCAAATAATGACGATTTAACCCAATTGTGTGAGGTTCTCAACCACCATCTAATCCACGTGTTGTTGTTCATTGAAGCTGAACACCAAAACAACACAATGCAGATTATCCATACATAGAGGTCTTCACTGATTTGCAACTTATGCCAAGCCAAAACAATAAGCCCACAGGCTTTTACATGACATTCACTGTCAAGAGTGACAGACAGGGGCTCAACCCAGGATCGTGGGCATAGAAACCCCCTCAAACCAGGAACAGCCACTCAATTGTATCGCCTCCACTGTGGGTCAAGGGCTGCTATGGGAAGCAGGAAGTCTAACGCAAAGCATTTTTGTCGCTGGCACACAATGCAGCTCGTATGAACTTGAAGGAATGAGTATGGACATCTGGGCTAAAAATGCATATTTTAACGGATGTCCTATATTAGGATTTTTCAGTCAAGCTTTTGATTGACAGGGCCTTGAAATAAAGATATTTCCTATTAGTATTGGGTCTTGTATTTCAAATATATTTACATAAATTGTCAATGTGATGATTTACACAAAAAGTCAAAAATGAGTAATGACAATTTACAATTTCATATATATAATATTTTATAATATTTATGGTTAATGTAATTGTATATTGGTTGTTATATATTCTAATACAAGTAATAGTCATAATAATAACCCCTTTTCAAAGCCTTTTTGCAGTACATATTCTATCATCTACATCACAGTCACTTTAATTTGTAAGGATGACACTTTCAATGTCAAGTTCTTGGATGAAAAATCACCCCCTACATTGAGAGAGCAAGGTGACCCCTTTTAATCACGGGGGCTGTTATCTAACGGGGTGTTCAATAATCCCAGGACAGACAGCTTTGGTTCATCTGCTAGGGAACTGGAGGGACCTTATTAACACAGGGGTGAACAGAAGGTAGGATAGGGGCTTATTAAACCATTCAGAGAAACCAGCATTACAGTACAGTCCTGCTCCACATTTAGCAAAATATGTAATGAGTGAAAGAGAAAAAATGGGAAGAGGGTGGAAAAACAGTTTAGAAAGGTAGACAAAAAAGTAGACGGACAACACAATAGGGGCCAGAAAGAGAGATGGAGAAGGAGAGGATTATGCAGTGGGGGTCCATCATCTGTTCCCTAATGAGAAGGGCTGGTTCAGTAGTTGTCTGTGTCATGTACCAAAAAGAGTGCAACACAGAATGAGACCTGCTGGGCAATTTGCACATATTTCAGCACTATCAGGGTTCTTTTGAGCATTAGGCCAACAAAGATAATAAAATATGACTTAAAAACTGAATATTGCACATTGTGAACTGCTTTCTTATCACTGCGAAAATCTCTCATATCATCACATTTTGAGCGCCCTTTAAAAGAGTTCCACAGATTGTATCTGAACACAGACATACAAAGCCTGTATTTGTGATCAGTCTCATGATCTGAACCACTTCAGACATGAAAATACAACCAGAGGCAACGGCAAATTGGCTAATTATGAACATAAAACCTCTCAGTTTGAAATATTTGCTTAGCTAAACATATTTGTTTTACTAGGTAAATTCGGATAATTAGTAGACTAAATAGTATAATACATGTCATTTTCTATTGCAGTCTGTCAGTTTCAAAGCACTTAGTCCACCTGCTGTTTTCTGTCAAGGCATAAATGCCATTTTTTTACAGTCTATGTAACGTTTTTTGTTTGTTTGTTGGTTATTTTTTTGCAATTTGAACATATAAGGATATGGGAAATTCCAAAATAGACTTCTGCATGTTTACATGCAGGTAGTGTATTTAATAGTGTATTACGTTACAAACATGTAGGCTATTTGGATTAAAGTACCCTATACGTTTGAACAAGCTAAACATATTTATGGCTCACGTGGTGTTTTGAAAACAAACAACTCTTTTCAAAGGCGAACACGCTTTACAAATGGAGTCTACGTAACTTTAAACAGTCTATATCTCTCTATTAAACATAGAACGGTTTAAACACATTATTACCATGCAGTATACTATAACTACAGCATCCCCAAACATCCGCGTGCATCCTATTCAAACGCGCGCGGTCGAAACGCTCCAAAAAGTTTCTCACAGAATTAAACATAAAAAAACCCGCATAGAAAGATTAGACGGAAGTGTCTTACCTTGCCAAGCAAGAGCGCACATTTGAAGAACAATCAGTAAAAGTGAAGTGTTTGGCAGAGCCATGTTCCTGAAGTTATCCATCTGAATGAAGCGCACGAGAGGAGCACGGCAGTTTTGGCCAGGAGGAGCGCGAGAGAGGGAGGGAGATGGAGTCGAGTTGCACAAATGCTGCCTGTCTGTTCGCTATTGTACTGACCTGCTGCGAGTGGGAGGAAATTTGGGACAGTCAATTAATGCTCTCCACTCTACAAAATAAGGTTAAAATCATATTTTTGGTCTCTTATTATATCTTGATTTTTGTAACCGCGCGTAAAAGAGTAGGCTATAACAATACTAATAACAACAAAGTGCACTTCTAGGATGCTTTGGACATGCTACCATGTTAATACCACGTTTGTGCACATGTAACTAAATAAAATCATAATATTTGAAGTAGTTTCGTGTTCAGTGTAAATAGCGTGTTAAATGGATGGTACACTGTTAAAAACAAAGGTAGAAGAACCATTTTTTGACTCCCCCCTTAAAGGATGTTTAATTGAAAGTTGTTTAAGTGAACCATCTTTTTTCTTAAAATTAAGATCATTTTAATAATCCAAAGAACTTTTTTCTGCATTATAAGGAACACCAAGTGTACCTTTTGCAAAATATACCATGCAGCATGGATACCAAAAATTACCATCTGATATAATCACATAACGTGGTAACACCATTGTATTTTTGTGCAGGTCCTTTGTTGATTGTGTGATATTTGTGTTTATCCTTGTTGATAATGCACAAATAAAACTGATTTTGAATAATGCCTATGTTAAACAATGCACAAAATAATGCAAAATCTGGCAAGTCAGTGGTCAGGAGTTTTTCCTGGGGCTAGATTTTAAAAAGACCTCTCTCTACAAGAGAGAGAAAAATGTTTCACATTGTTCTGGAAGGAGGTGTTGTTGATGGTTGTGTGTGTTGTTTTAGGATGGGGACTTCTTCCACCCCAATGTGTCAGCATGCAGGTTGTTAACAACCTCTACTGTTATCACCACTCCTCCATCACCTCAACTAACAGCTGCTAGAGGGAGGGGTGTGTGTGTGTGTGTGTGTGTGTGTGTGGAGAGGGAGAGAGAGAGCGAGAGCAGTGGAGGGCTGTCACTCCAGCTGTCTCCCCAGCCTCTTGCCATCATTCTATGTGACTTTTAACCAAAACTGGGCCATAACAACACAACATTCATTCATGACTACTCTTATATAGATCTTGAAAGTGATTAACATAAACAGATTTGTCTTTTTTCCATTATATAGGTGCTGAGGATAAGTATACAACATAAAAGGTTTAAAAATAAAAGCATTTTTAACTAAGACCTCTAATAAAGAGATGGTTCACTTAAAAAAAATATTGAAAATACTGTAATTTTGCTGTTCAAAACCAATATTACTTATTTCCCATATTTCCTTAGTAAATCAAAAAGATATTTTGCATAATGTTTAGGCTGTTTTTTTTCATATAATCATACTGTGGCAAAAGCATGCATAAAAGTATGCATAACTTGTGAAAGGAACCGAATGAACTTAAAGGAATTTACTCACCTTCATGTTGTTCCAAACCAAACTTGATTTTTTTTCTTTGAAAGACAGAAAAAGAATGTTTTATCTATTTATGATACAAGAAACATACACCTTTCATATCAAACTAAAATATTTATCAACACACGTACAGTTGAATAATTCTTCTGGAATGTGTCCTACACAAAAACTACAATCATAAAAGTTTAGAATGACATGAGGGTGAATGAAGACAAAATATTTTTAAGGACTGACTGAAATCTTTCCCCTATTTACAAGAATATGATTTATCATATCATATTTTATCAGTGAATTCTATCAAGTGCTGTCTGTTTTTCACACAATGCTGCCTCCACATGAGGATGAGGTGAACAATCGCTTTAATAAAACCTGAAAATGGTCAACTCAGTTTGAGGAAAAGCATAAACGTTCATGTAACTGAAAATTCAAAAGCCCCTCTATTCTAAAGGAAGAAAAAGTCTAAAACTTAGAGAGTACACTTGAGCTGTAATTAGAACAAAAGCTGGCAGTGAACCAAATCCAGGTCAGTATTATTAGGGGGTTCCACACACTGAGCCTGAAGACTTATAAGTGCGCTTTGAGGCCACTGAAGGAAATCATATATGACCAAAGAGGGAAAAAAGAGAATCGTACAGCTTTGATGTTGACTCAGGCAGAATCCAGAGCTCTCTCACTGCTCTCTCTTTCTTCCCTGCTCCATCTTCTCGTCCAAAATCATTATCCTGCACTCTGATGGAACAAATAACTCTTCACATTTATTTATACATCGCTTAATATTATTCATTCTCAAAACAATCCCTATGTATTCTTTCCCTGTCTCTATCCCATATTTTCTTTGTACGTTCAACTATTCCATCCGGGTTACTTCATCTCACCGTCCCATCTGTATGTCTCATAGAGACATAGCAAACAGAAGATATGGGCCGCATTGGCAAACACTAACTTAACTTAAAGACTGAAAATTGTTAAATAAATTTTTTTATTTTTGTTCACTTTGCAAAAAGTAAGTATTCCTGTAGCTTCATAAAAATACAGTTGAACCAATTATTTTTAGCTCTCTGATTTCATAAAAACAAAATATCTTAATTTGGGTTTCGAACATGAATAAAGGTCTAACGGTTTTGGATCAACACGAGGGTAATTAATGACATTAATGAGTTTTCGTTTTTGGGTGAACTATCCCTTTAAGGACGACTCTAGCATGAACAGGAAGATATTGTATGATGACACAAACTTGCTTAGAAAACTTGGATGAGAATCCATGCTAGGAACGTTTGTTTGTCTCCAGCAAAACATTTTGTGTTGTCCTGCATGCTGGATTTTCATGTCGTAGCATGACTATTGTGCACTAGCTTTGCTTCTGTTTTTGTTTGTTGTTTTGGCCACAGCAACCTGTCTTCAGTGCCAATGCCATGTGTATAAATGTGCATTTTTGTCATTGAATGTTCCTTTAAACCTATTTTTATTTAAAATAAACACACGCTTTAAACGTAATATTTCACAAAATGTTTCTTCAGTTTTAAATGATAAACCCACAGGTATATTGTTTAAAATGAAAACCTATTGTGACCTTTTGTGGTTTAGAAGACAGTATCCATAGTATCCAACACCATCATACATACACTAAAAACTATGCTCTTAACAGTTCATCCAAACTCACTGACCAACACAAATAAAGTTAGTTCTGAGAAAATCTCTAGCAACTGTGTATTTGCAGATGTCAACTGGTTTGATTATGTGCATCTATATAATGCAGTGAGAGTTATACATTTTAGGTCTGTCTTCTTTATCCAAATACTATCTGAGACTGCTGTATCTAGTTTCAGTTTTGTAACACTATAGTGCGTGCAGTTAATGGGGGTTATTTGGACTCTGCTGTCACTGATGGACTGATATGGGGTTAAGAGACATCTGCCTGATCCACAGGTGTGCACATTCTATCTGTTCAACATCAGTTCACTTCGCCAAGTATAGTAAGTTCCACATTGTTTTTAGTAGTTATGCTCATGTCACACTTATTCCACACACAGAAGACTAAAAAAGAAAAAACTGGCAAGTTGTACGATGTTTTTGTCCTTTTTAGAGCTTGACATCAGGTCACTATCTGCTTTCATTGTAAAATAGCTCACAAAACATCTTCTGTTTTCCACAGAAAAAAAAGAGAGGGGAGGATTCTGAAAACAGAATTTAAATTTTTCAGCTGTGAAAAATAAAATAAAATCATCCAGATTCACGATTATCTGTTAAGATTATCTAACAAGGTTTATGTGGATGGATGAGACCACCCACTGCATTGGTTCAGTTGTGGTAATGATGCAGTGAGTGTTTGTGTGTGTGTGGAATCCAAGTGTTTGACCTCACAAAGACTAGATTCCATGCCCACCAGCACCTGCAGTCCCAGCCGGGGTATTCAGTCATCCAACACCACCCCTTTGGGCAAATATCACATCTACTGGTGTCATTTCTCAATGACACCATGTCAAAAATATTCCCTTTTCTTCTCACTGTGTCTTCCAAGCCTGTAGCTGCTTCTTCTTATGTCAGAACACAGATCTGGTTGTTAACAGACCTTATTTAAAATCGTTTATAGACATTTAATTGGCCATTGACATGGCACCAGGGAAGGTCATGGGTGTAACACCATTACGCCACAACATATCCAGCCATATTACATCCTGACACCAAGCAAAGCAGATAAAAGCCAGTGATTTTGGGCACTGTGATTAGATTGGCTATTCTCCAATCTAGGGCAGAGACTGTCATGCTCACCAGCTCCAGTTTCACAGACTGAAGAGCAGTACGTGTCACAACAGGGGTGTCAGACTCACCCCAGCCAAATGTTAAGATGAAATACGAGAGTTTGACCAAGACAGAACAATACTGTCCCCAAACCCCTCCTCAATGACCCTTTGGGTGTGAAAGGTTATTTTTGTATTCATGTCTGGGTTTCTATTGACCAACAAGCATTGTGTGTACTGTTTTGTGGATTGCTGAAGCCAAATATGAGAGGAAAATTCATGATATTTTTTGGCTTACAGTAGGGGGATTGGATATTTGGCTAATTATTAAAAATAATAATGATGTTTGATTTTTTTTTTTTGAAAATGGATCACTTTAAAGCTTCCAGTGTTCTAATAAGATGACAATCCAGTCTCATGAGAAAAGCACGGATACTTCTGCTACGGTTAACTGGTTGGTCCACATCTTCTGTCGTGTGTGTTGTTCTCGTTAGCCTCATGGACATTCCATCTTCACCAGGGTCACTCTTTGTGAGCTGTTGCAGTGGGCTTTCACTCACTGGAGCAGGAGGGTTGTTAGCATGCCCTTGATTTGCTTCTGCAGTGTGAGCTGATGACTTGGTTGGTGTAGTTTAAGCTGAGGCTTGATCTCAGATGCTATTCTCTCTCCATTTTGCTGATCATTGGAAAATCAAAATTACAGAAGCACATCTACTGTTCCTTTTAATGGTGGAGTGAACAATATCCTGCCACTGATAGAACTGCCTTCACCTGCAGGTTAAGTATTTTTGTTAGTCAACAAAACAGCGCCTGCACATGTGATTATGCTTTGATCACAGCCAACAGGACCTCACACCAATCACAAAGAATCCCCCAACAACACGGATAAAGCAGTTTAGGAAGGTACATAGCAAAGTTAACATTATGTCATTTTTCCCCTACCATGATTGGTTTACTTACAGTGAGTTCAATAAATATTTGATCACCTTGTGATTTTGCAAGTTCTTTTACTTAGAAATCATGGAGGGGTCTACAATTTTCAGCATAGGTGCATTTCCACTGTGAGAGACAGAATCTTAAAAGAAAAATCCGGAAATAACAATTGTGTGATTTTTTCAACAATTTATTTGGGAATTACTGTGTCAAATAAGTATTTGATCACTAGCTTATCAGTCAGATTTCTGACCCTCAAAGACCTGCTATTTAGCTTTTAAATACTTCAGCTACACTCTGCTCATGATTCTATATTAATAGCACCTGTTTGAGGTCGTTAGCTGTCATAAAGACACCTGTGCACCCCATAATAAGCCAAAGTCTAAGTAGAAACATGGGCAAAGAGCTGTCAAAAGACACAAGACAAAAATTGTAGACCTTCACAAAGCTGCACAATTGTCAGCAAATGGAAGAGGCTGTCTTGGAATACTGTCAGTGTCCCTCGGACTGGGGCCCCACGGAAGATCTCCCCTCAAGGGGTATCAATGATGCTAAAAATGGTGAAGAATCAGCCCAGAACTACACGGATCATGGTTTTAAATCTTGCATCACACTGAAGGCTCCCCTGCTTAAGTCAGTCCATCTCCAGGCCGGTCTGAAGTTTACCAGGGACCATCTAGATGATCCAGAGGAGTGATGGGAGAAAGTCCAGTGGTCAGATGAGACCAAAGTAGAACTTTTTGGTCTTAACTCCATTCGCTGTGTTTGAAGGAAGAAGACATGATAAATATCATCCCTATAATACCATACCTACAGTGAAGCATGGGGCTGGAAGCATCATGCTCTGGGGGTGTTTTTCTGCACAGGGGACAGGACGACTGCACTGTATTAAGGAGA
>JAUCNO010000795.1:17942172-17952244 GCA_032353835.1 Enteromius viviparus | reverse complement strand
TTTTCTTAATGCCTGTTGAACATAACAGAGACATTTTATGATTATTACAATAAATTTCTTACATAATGCTCCTTTAAAATATGAGATTTTAATAAAAACTAGTCTTAGTGAGGAAAGGGGGGCGGGAAGTAGCGTCTCATTTACATTTAAAGAGACATGCAAGAAAACAGCTATTTTCTGCTTCTACACAAAATAGCCATTTTCAAAATATAACATATTCTGTGGACACCTGAGCCTTATATTACATCTAGTAAAAAATGACATCATGGATGTCTTTTAAAGGGGCAGTATGTAATATTTCCAGCCAGGGGTTGAAATGGGCACGGCAGTCCAAATTCTAAACATTTAAAAGAGTTGATTCTTTGTATGTGACTTTATACTTTATACTGTAAGTTAATGAGTTGATTTATTTGTGTTTTAATATTTCTCTAGAGATTTTTAGATGAGTGCCAAGACTTTTAGGTCAGGTAGAATCAGCGATCTCTTACCCAGTTTGTTTGCTCACTTCCATGGCTAATCAATCAATCAATCACTTTTATTTATGTAGCACTTTTAACAATACGGATTGTAGCAAAGCACTGAACATTATCAAGAAGGAGAACAGAGTGATGGTAATGTATAATGACGAGAATTAAACTATTTTTTTAATCAAATGCAGAGACGGTCTCTGTAGTCAAGACGGCGATAATCACTGGAAATCAGGTGTCCCCAACTAAGCAAGCAGAGGCAACAGCGGCAAGGAACCAAAACAAACCTTGGGAGAACCAGGCTTAGTTGGAGCCAGTTCTCCTCTGACTGCACGCCCAGCACCTAATTTCCAGTTCAATTTTAAGCACATGTCAGATTGTGTAAAGGACTTGTGTGTATTATATATTGTTTTGCACCAACTGGCAACCCCAATGCTGAAATGTCATTGGTGAAATTGGCAGTGGGTGGAATCGCACAGATAAAATCAAAAACAGACATTCCAAAATAGAGCTCACATTTCAATGTGGAATAATAGTTATTTGGAGAAATAATTTCTCAAATATGTTTATATAGTATTTTTAGGCTTATATACATATACAGTTATATACAGCACCCCAACAAAAACCCTGAAGCTGTCAAAAGTCACTGAACTTTTACTAACAAATAAACTAATATATTGGTGCAGATTATTATGCACTAATTAAACTGATGTTTGTCTTAGCGCCTGTTTTTCTCTCTTTTGGAGAAAAAAATATGCCCCTCTCAGCAACCAGCAGCGTGGCTATGAGAGGGAAGCACATACGATGTATTTTTTAATCTGCAGGCCAAATGCGGACTTGATCTTGTTTGGATCCAGCATTAAAGAGCTCTGCAGAATGGCTGATACTAGATCTTAGTAGGTGGGGACCATTTCACATTCAGAAAAGTCCCTGAACACAATCGTTTCTTTGCGGAAAGCCCTGTTCTTTTGCAAGGAGGGGCAGAATTGCCCTCACTTTCAGTAGCAAGGCATAATCACATGACCGCTGCAGTCGAAAGGCACAGCTAGAAGCCACAGATTTGACTTGTGCGTTTATTTGATAAGAGCTTTTCCAAAATGAACCGGCTTTCAGAAATGGCATTTTGAGAGGGGGGTGAGAGGCATATGCTGTCAAAGGGAGGCCTCAGACTCTTCCATTACAGACTTCCTCAGGGCAATCACACAGGCAAGATAAATCATAAATTACTAGCGTGAGGCCTAATGGCTTTTCAGACTCATAATGTGATAAAGACTTCCATTAGTAAAGGGAACTCATCATTTTAATGTTAACAAAGGGTGCACATAATGAATTTCTCTCAAACGGTGTTTAATCTCAGATGTGATTGTTGATCGGCTTCACATTTTAAGGGAACCTCTTGTCCACGTGGATTTAGGTCATCGTTGGACAAAATTCATAATTTAAGAACCGGCTCCTTTACAACTCATGAGTGTGCATATGAAATGAATTCACCACACCCACAAGATGTTGAATATGCATGGCAGACAGCCAGTTTACTGAATTTCTAAGAATTTAAAGATATTCAACACACACTTGGATTTTCAGACACAATAATGCAAATAATATTATTTTTTTATATGTATTGTTGTTATTTCTAGATATGTACATTGCATTTATTTAATTTTTTTGAATTCATTCATTCATTTTTCAGGATGCTTTGATTTGAAAAAACTGTAAATATACAGAAATCACAGAAAGAAAAAAGAAAGAAAGAAATCTTTTCTAACAATGTGAATGTCTTTACTGTGACTGAATTTAATATGGACTTGATGAATAAAAGAACTAAAAAAAAAAAATTAACAGTAATGTATAAGATCCAATTAAAACACTGTTAACACACACACACAAGAAATATTTTATTACCCAAGACTTTTTATTACCCAATTCTTTAAAGATCACAATAGCTTATTGGAAGAAAGAAAGAGTGAAAAGGCTTTTTTATTTCTACTGTAATATTCAACTTCTGAATTGTTCCTCTGAGCAGTAAAATGATTTGCCAAACTGACATGTTTAGACAGAAGAGATGGGTAACGGCTACCTAGTCTTAATTATACAGGCTGGTAAAAAATAAAGTGGACTACATTCTTTTACATTTGTGTAGCCTGAAGCATCTGAGCAGAACAATGGCATGAATCAAATTACTGACTCATTATCTGTGCTGTGTTAAGAGGTTGATGTGAGACTACAGTCTGAACCACTGCTGAATGGCGTCACACAGAAGAAAAAGAAAAACAGATGTTAAAATTATTACTTTATCTGCCTTTTTAAGGTTCATTATGCAGCAAAAATGCTGTTGTTAACCATTATCTCTTCAAATTGTTCAGTAACATAACATTCTCAAAGCAAGAACGCTAAAAAATCAGTGAAGAATGAGTTGTCTTATCTTTTATCAGCGAGTGGATGCCATCAGAATGATCTTTCAAACAGCTAAAATAACAAAAATCCACAAGTAATGTTTCCAGTCCATGAATTAATGTCTTGTGAAGTGAAAAGCTGCACAATCATAAAAAAACAAATGCATCAAGACATATATAAGTTCAAACCTGATTTTTGATTCGAGATAATAATTGAATTGACTGGAGGAAGTGTTGTTAGAACCTGTATTTTTGTTTCCAAAAGCAACAATATAGTTAAAATGCCTGCTTCACAAGACCGTAATGAATGCACTGTGGATTATTATAATTTTATAAGCTATTTAGACTCTCATTCTGACGGCACCCATTCACTGCAGAACATCTATTGTGGAGCAAGTGATATTTTGCTAAAATTCCCTAAAACTGTTCTGATAAAGAAACAAACACATCTACTGTACATCTTGGGAAGCCTGGCCTGTTCACATCAAGCATGATATCGATAATGATAAAGGATGTCATTCATTCTCAGTGTTAAAGAATAACAGCGTCCACACCACAACTATAACGATAAAGGTACAGAGAAGCGATATCACTGGAATCATTTTCATAATGATTATTTCCAGCTGATGAACGGTAGAGACATTGACAACCAATCAGAATCAATCCTGCTATCACGCGCTTGAGAATTTAAAGCGGCAGAAGCGGCTGTTGTTGACGCAAATATAGTTATCGTTAAGTGTGAGTAAATTCTCAGCAAACTCAGAGTTTTGGGTAAACTATGCCTTTGAATTGATTAAGTACTGATTTTTTTATCATAAGCTTCTTTTACTTTAAGACATCTTTCACAGCCTGGTAGCATGATTAAACATGCAGTGTTTATTATATCATTACATTGCTGTACACAGCAGAGTAACACCTGGTCAATTTTCTCATCTCATTCTTAGGTAGGGCATGTCTTCAAATGTCTGCCATTAGATGCCAGTGCCATAATGCTACAGATGGTATCAGCCTGAAGGCACTGCAGCACTGACATGTATGTAGGTTTTTTTTTTTTTTTTTTAAACCTCAAAATGACAGATCTTTGAAATCTTATGCATGCAGAACACTGGGTATGTATGACTGAAAAATATGTGTTATAAAAAAGGGATTAAGCATGAATAATGAATACTGCACAGTATTTTATAAACTGGTAAGCTAATGTTGTTCTTTATTAAACAAACATCCTTCATTCAACTACAACTACATCCAACAGCTACCTTCATTATATTTATATGAAATGAACTTAATAATTCAGCCTGTGTGTATACAATTGAAATTTGACTGACAGATTTAAAGCATTTCTTTAGTTCTCCTATTGTACCTTAATTATCAGCTTCCAAACAGCAAATCTGCAAAGGAGAGCGTGACACACACCAAATGAAATAAATGCATAGACATACATTTCCCAAACAGAGATTGCTGAGTTGCAAAGAAGGATTTTGCCAGTACAATTTTAAATTATGTAAATTGAACCCTCGTCCCAGCTATGTTCTAGTAACTCTATTCTGCTTTTGAACGCATGCACGTATTTCAATTACAGTAGCTGTGTGCTGTAACCTCAAGGGACAGTTTTACCTTTGAAGTTCCTCGTTAACACTCTGAAGGAGCTGAAGAGAGCAGACCACCATCTTAAAACCCTCCATAACAGACCCTTATAGAAGCATCATGCCATTGCAAACACATGGGGTCAATCACATTTGAAACACACGCACGCACCAAATTAAATTGGACTATGAATAATTATTATGCTTACCAAGGCTGCATTCATTTGATTAAAAAGAAAGCAAAACCATAACATTGTGAAATATTACAACTGAACTGTTTTCTGTTTTAATACATACGTATTTTACAAATATAAATTATTCCTGATGAGTTTTTGCTGCTTAATATTGGTGTGGAAACTGTAATACAATAAGATTTCTAATTAAATTTGTGAAAAGTAAGATCTAAAGAAGAATAACATGTAAAATTTAATACTGAAATTCAGAAAGATAATGATAAACCTACAAAAAATAAACCTACATGTAAAAAATGTAGGTTCAGACATTTACACAACATTTCTATTTCACATCAATTTCTTTTGAACTTGAATATCTACATTTTCTAAATACAGCATTTATTACAGAAAACAAATCAAAACCAAAGTGTCCATTGGTTATACACGTATATGAATATTGAGTGGTCCAAAGCCCAAGTTTTCACAAATGGTCAGACAGACATTTGTGAAAGCCCCAGTCATCCGCCTTGTCCTGCTTTGCACACTTGTATTTGGAGCTGTGCCAGTGGGGTTGTCATTAAGGGTTCTTTGTTAACTCTGAGGGGGGATAATTGTGCAGCAGGATATTGCTCTACACCCCCTCAGTGAGTGACAGAATATAGAAGGAGCCCCAGACCTCCTTAGAGCTGCTCATTACTGCTGCTCTACAGCCGGGGCCGCCCCTCTATTGTGCTGATGGGTAGAGGTGTGCATATTCACACACGCTCCTTTCTTAAAGGACTAGCTTAGAGTTTTTTGGGGGGGGTTTGCACAGTCTGGTTTATATGCTGGTTAGTGTTGGTCAATCTAGTTAGGGGTTACTCTTATGAAAGTTTTTTATGACAGGACTGTCTCAGCAGAGATATTGGTGGAATCACCAAATTTAAAAAAAGCTTCACTAATCTTCATTCCAAAAATGTCAAAAATATTTGAATAATATGTATAAAAAATATGTTTTCCCTAAAATATTAACAGCTTTTAATTTTACAAATGCTTATTTATTATTATTGTAAAAAGCTACTGTTGTAACCCTGCATTATAAGGCCTAAAAATCCATTAGTGTCAGAAATTTTTTATGTATCACAACTTATTGTTCATTAATTGAAAATGAATTACACCTATATCTTTCAAAAGTTTTGAGTCTGTAAGATTTCTTTTTTTTCTTTCTCTCTTTCTTTTTTATAATGAGTACTATTATTCTGCAAGTAAATACAATTTTCCTTTTATATATTTTTTTACATTTTATTCTGCATGAAATGCATCAACGATAACAGTTAAGATGTTTATAATGTTTCAACAGATTTCAGATTTATTTTGGACTTCCTACTTTTCTATTCATCAAAGTATCCTGAAAAAACGTGTCATGCTTTCAACAAAATTATATTTTCAACTTTGATAAAAAATGTTCTGTATATTATATATTCAAATCTGTATATTAGGTCATGTGACACTAATGACTTCTGAAGTAATGGCTTGTTTTGTAAAATAAATTATATATCGTTTACATAGTAATATTTCTCAATACTACTAATTTACTTTATCGTTTATCAAATAAATGCCAAAAAAAAACAAAAAATTTTTTTTATTGTACTGTAAATATATCATGTTCTGATTCCTGTTATTAAAATAAGCAATAAATAGTCCAATGGTTTAACCACTGGTGCTGGTTAAACTAGTTACCCTAATAAATACACCACACCAGGATACCATGCTGGGGACCAACATCCAAAACTTAAGCTGTTGACAAGCTATGCTGATCTTTTCAGCAGATCTCAAATCGGAAACAGTGAGGAGATAAAAATGTAATTTAATCATCATGATCATTGTCGTTCAGTCAGACAAAATATTTCTGCCTGTCTTCCATCTTAATCCGCTTATGTCGCTGGATGAGATATCAGTTCATCCAGTGTTTGTGGACACAGCTAAAGATCAAGGCATCTCTGCACGTACTTTGTACCTGGTGCCAGTTTGCTGGCTGAGAGATGTGAAGGACAATGGATAGAAAGACGAATCTGAATCTCAGGCTTCTCAGAGCTCGGTAAAGCGTGGAGAAGGTGACCTCTCCCTGACTGCGCCGGGCTGTCGTCCTAAAGAAGAACAAACAGTCTGTCACCAGCTGTCCCCCAGAATATGCCAAGACTGCTCTCCCACCCACAATGCACTCCTGTTGCTTACAGCCAGAAGGCCAAGGGATGGGCGCACTGTGGAAATGCTCCTCACCCAGATTTTTGGGGATTAATAAAGCTGCATGGGAGGCCCCAAATATTTCAGTTTTACCTAATTACACTGTGACATGTTATAAGTGCTGATGCAAGGGCAAGAAGAGGAAAAAAAGATTATTTACACAGGAAACATGGTCATTTTATCTTGACAGTACAACACTGTCACTGAATACAACACAACACTGAATACAACACAGACTTGTGTTGTATGAAACCTGTATGCTCATAAAGGTTTAGAACAACTTTATTAATAAATAAATGATGACAGAATGATCTTTTTTGGGTTAAGTTATCCCTTTAATAGTATGAGTAACCTTTTAGCTTGCGTAGTGAGCCTGATGGACTAAAATGGCAGGTTATATGAGCCTAAATCTGATATTTTCTTTTCAGATTACAGTCACTTTTACACATCCTCACTGGTAGTCATAGTAACAAAACAAATGCTTATATGTGCCATGCATGAGATTTTAGCAACATATTTTTCATGAGGGCAGTATCCAAAACTAATGATATTTAGACAACTGAATGAAAAATGGTTACATAATAGACCACTGTGCAACAAATAAGGGCAGAAAAACACTTAAAAGATCTAATAGTTTGAGCTAAGATGCTTTAAAAGTCTGATTTTAAACCACCTTCAGTACATAGGTGTGAGGGAAGCAGACTGCACACGGGAGGTAGGTGAAATAACACCACGTTTATTGTTTGGATATAATTTGTGGAAGCAACGGCAGATTCATGATTTGTAAATTTGGAATAAATTTTGATATCTGCATCACAAAACCAGCACCATATGTATGGCTTTTCTGATATAGTAAACTTGCTCAGCACATCACCTGGTGTAGTGCTGCAATGTGACGTGTTCAAGTATGAATCCTGTGAAACACATTAAAACGGCATATTCTGGTTAGGTAGGTTTTGCAGCTGTAGCTTAAACTGTACTGAACCTTGAGGTTAAGAGCTTGTTCGGATTTCTACAATGGATTGTTGACCCAAGAAGAAGATTTTGCCTGCATTTACTCTGCCTTTGTGAAACATAAAAGAAGATACTGAGAAATGCCTCAGTGTTTGTTACCCATACAAACTCAAGGTCAAAGGCCACCAAAACTGTTTGGTAACAATATTTTGTTAAAAAGAAAGCCTGGTGACATACATGCTGACAGAACTGAAATTTTTAGGAGACCTAGCCTATCTCTTTAATTGAGCAGAAGTCATGATAGCATTAGCCAAATAAAACATTGCTAAGTGTTCACTCCACAGTCAAAACTTCTGAGGACCCTTGGAAGCTGCACTATGCTTAGTTCATCTTTGTAAACTCACTGTTTGTTAGAAGTACTGAATAAAGACCTGGTTTATGAACATTAAAAACACACCTTCAGTAAGCAACCTTGATGCTTGGCCAAAGAGAGATTATTTTTAGCTCAGAAATGATGCACATTACCTTTGTGAAAATCAATAGTGCCATAAGGTTTTGTTTCACGTAACTTTGAGGCCCTGCCTCAGATGATTCAACCATCCCAAAAGCAACAAAATATCTTGTAACGATGGTGTGATGCAATGCAACAGGGACAGAAGTGGGCAGTGCTCTCTTTGTTTCAAAGATTTGAACAATAACACTTGAGCTGAATGCAAAAAGAGAACACTTCCACGACAACAAAATCATGTTTCGTCTTATATCTTTGTTTGGCAATATGGACTGCATGCTGAATGAAATATAAATGGTATAAAAATGATATTTTGCGGGTGATTGCATCAGTATGTAAAGATTTATTAAACAGCCTGTTTAAGAAAAACCTGAGTTGGCTTAAAAATGGATAATCTGTATGCACAATTGATTCATTCTGGCAGTGCAAGGAGTAGATTTGCTGTTGCAAGCAGGGCTTTCAAGAGTTTATTGATTCCCCACATGAGCTGCTTGGCTGTATTGACGTCTCTCACAGTCTGGTTTTGCCTAAAAAAAAAAAAATGTATACGTATTATGCAACTAATTTAACATAGCATGTTTTTCATACGTCCTTGCACAAATGATCTGGTAGGCACATGCATAAATCAGGAGGGAATATAAGTTTTGGTGTTAACTAAGTTGAGTGAAATGGATTCAGTCTGTTCTTGCTTTCCCCATTTGTACCACAGGAGGATAAAAAAAAATGCTTTGAACTTCATACGCTCAAGTATGTTTGCCTCTGGTAGAGACGGTCTCTGAAAGACGTGGTCGGGGGTAATGGGGGTTTTCAAGGCAGTAGTGCATATTTTATTTATTGTTCACTGCAGTACTTTCTGATGTTGTCAGGATTTAAGTCTAAAAATGACCTTTTTTTCATTTTAGAAGCTAACTTTTATTTCATGCTAATCACTGCTGAAAGTTAAATCGTAGTACACAGATTTGACTACACATTACTGATGTAATTTAAAGTTATTCATTAGTTACAGCTAAGTAAATGAATGAAAATTATCTTTCAGTGTAATTTAATGATTGCAAATGCTTGGTTATGAAAGGTTTCGATGAGTAGCTTATGCTTAAAGTAGTGCTAATAACTTTTGTTAAGCTGTTTTCCCAGGTCAAGTCACGATATATAATGCTTTATACAATAGCGATTGTTGGCTTCACATTAATAAACAGAAAAATTACAACATTATATATTGTGCAATTCATCTAATATGTAGCAAAGTGTCAAAGTAGCTTTAGCAAACAGCTTTTTCCAATGGGTCACGGTGACCAAACACAGCTTGCCTGTTTTTAATGTTAGAAAAACAACAAATAGTGGTTGTTTGATTCATTAAATTCATTATTATAAACGGTTCATTCATGCCTTTCAGATCTGATTCATTCTATTGATTCAGTTCACCCTAGTCATTTCTCTTTCACATATGTACACTGGAAACTCCGGTTTATTCTATATGATCCACTTTCACATTTAAACAGCCTTGAATAAAAAAAAAGTCCCTTTTTAGTAGCATATACAGTACAGGCCAAAAGTTTGGACACACCTTCTCATTCAGTGTGTTTTCTTTATTTTCATGACCATTTACATAGATTCTCACTGAAGGCATTATTGTTAAAATTAACATTACTGTTAAAATTCATATTATGGCAAGAACCAATCAGCAAACTAAAGAAAGACGAGTGGCCATCGATCATTACTTTAATAAACGAAGGTCAGTCAATCCAGAAAATTGCAAAAACTTTAATTGTGT
>JAUCNO010000795.1:17901942-17926945 GCA_032353835.1 Enteromius viviparus | reverse complement strand
CACACCTGATTCTGATCATTTGAATGGGTGAGCGAAAACTTTTGGTAATATAGTGTATATATATATATATATATATACATATATATACATGTTAATATATTGAATTATAATTCAGCTGACATACCAATATGTCACAGATGTGTATATATTGGATACTGAGCTTATCCAATCCCAGTATACAGTCTGAAGTATTGTATGTTTTTTTTTAATATCCTTTTGCCACCTAGGAACTTCAGAAGCTGGTGCTGCAGTACAGGGAGGACATTGTTTCTGCGCGCACAGCAGCAGAGCATTTGGAGGAGAAGCTAAAGGCTGAAATTCTGTTCTTGAAGGAGCAGATTCAGGCAGAGCAGTGTCTCAAAGAGAACCTGGAGGACACACTACAGCTGGAGATAGAGGGCTGTAAAGAAGAGATCGGTGAGTGCACTGCAGATTTCAGCTCGGTTGCATAATCAATAACATCTAACAGTTGGATGCCATGAGGTTCCTCAAATCTGGTCCTGGAGTACCACTGCCCTGAGATAAACTCCAGCCCTGATCAAACTCACTTACCTGGGATTTTCTAGGGATCCTAAAGACCTTAATAAGTTTGTTTAATTAGGGTTGGGGATAAAACTTTGCAAGGCGTTGGCCCACCAGATTAGGATTTGAGGAACAGCAGACAAGCTTACACTGAAGCATTCAAATGTGAATCTTCAGTGGATTGGAAAAATGTAACCAAGCTCAACTCATGATCCTCTAAACCCATTATTGAAGGGCTTGTGAAACTCCTTCAATCAGAGGAGTGCACACGTTTACCTACTTGGATTTCAATACTGTCTTTTTCTCCTCCACTTCTCCCTGCACTGGTGACTTGTGTTCAGACATCCTGGAAGGTATGAATCCTGCCTGACTGTTTGTTTGTCTAGGTCGTGTCTGTCTGTAGTGACACCAGTAATGCCATCCTAACACACCCTAAAGCCATTAACACTGAACCTGCTTTATCACATCCACATCACTGCGTACTGCTTCATTTAGATGTGTTCTACACTATACTAATATATCTTCACTCCATGTTGGGTTCAGTTCAGAGAAATTTCACTTGGGATATGGTCATGCTCCGACAAATGTGCGTGACATGATAGAAGTGTCACCCCACACTTTTCTCTGCGTGTTGGAAATGATGTCTGAATACTTGTAAGTGGTGTGGAAATGACTTTGTGACTTTTGTCAAGCTTAGGATTTAAAGCAGTTAAATTGTGGCCAAGTTTTGTAGCCAATTACATTTGAAAGTGAAAAAAAAAAGATTTAAGATTTGTTTTGTTTTGTTTTTTTTTGCTTTTGAAACATCTCACTAAGGCTGCATTTATTTGATCAAAAATACAGTAAAATAAAATACTGTACAATTAATCATTATAAATATCTTTATTTCTATTAATACCCCAAACTGAACAGAAGTAATTTACACTATGGGGGGATTATGGTGGGACATAAATGTATTTGTATTAATGTATTAATTTGTATTAATTATTAAGTATTTGTATTAAATGTATTGTAATTAATTTTTTTCACCATTTTATAACATTTAGCAGTATCTACCTTGAACAAATACAGTATTTAAGTAAGAATACTTAAATATTATTCATAATAATTTACTCCTAAATTCAACTAGAAAAGCCTTCATTTTTACGATAAGTCAAAGACATGATGAGTGACAGTAGTGGTAAAGTAATTAAAACAGCTATTCTCATACACTGTTTTTGAAACAGTACATCATATTATGCTACTGAATAATGAAATATCAGCTACATATCTTTCAGTTAGTCCCCAGAACTGCAACCTTAATACTGCTTGTGAGAGTTGTTTATGTGGCACAGTGCAGACACAGTAGTCCAAGCTCAAGGAGAACCTTCATTAAACACACCCACAACTATTTACTTGTGATTTTCAAGTCATGTTGAATTCATTGTCCTGTCACAATTTTTCAATTAGCAGTCTGGCTCAGTCAGCAGCACTATGTTTGAGAGAATGCCCCCGAGTTACAAGGCTTGCCTTGTTCTTTTTTCTTGCCATAGAAGAACTAGCCATGCACTGACTAATGCAAAACACAGCAACAGCATTTTGACTTTGCTTTTTTTTTTTTTTGTCTTCCAACATATAGCATCTTTTTCCAGCTTGAAAACGGAACTGGAAAGAGTGAAGACTGAGAAGGAACAGGTAGGGCCGAACTTCAAGGCAGACTGTTTTATTGAGAGAGTTTTATTGGCTTGAATGTCACAAAACGAGTCTAGAACTTTATTGATCATTTTTGAGAAGGGCATTTTTTTCAATAATGTATTAAATAGTAATAAGTAATGTTTGAATTGCATGGTGTTACTAGTAGTAGTAGTAGTAGTAGTAATAGTAATTGGAGTAGTAATAGTAGTAGTAATAGTAATAGTTACTAGTAGTAGTAGTAGTAATTGGAATCTTTTTCCTACTGTATTTTTAGTCATTCTCATCAATGTTTTGTTGTGGTCTGTACCTGTTGACCGGTTGGTTGATTTTCTTTTTCTTTTTTTCCCAACAGCTGGACAGCAGCTTGACAGAGAAGAGGCAGAAGCTGGAGAGCGTCCAAGGCCTGAAGAACAGTCTGGAGGAACGGTTAAAAGATGCCCTCGGCAGCAAGGTCTGAACCCTCATGTGATCACCTCAGACTTCTGCTTGCTGATCTTTGAGTTATGTTTCTCATAAAAAATGAGGTGCGAAGTTCATGTTCTACTCAGTGCTTCCTGTGCATGTGATGGATCATTTGATAAGATAAGCAGAATCTCAGAACAAACAGTATTGGATTCACTCACTTACGTGTTTTAATTAATATAAGCATGTATTGGAAGCTTATAAACAAAATGTGTGTGCTTTGTAGAGTGCTTTGGAGACTCAGGTGTTTGAAGAGAAAGACAAGGCGCAGAGACTTCAGACAGAGCTGGATGTCAGCGAGCAGGTCCAGAGAGATTTCGTCAAGCTGTCTCAAACCCTTCAGGTAAACACATTTTACTAGAAGTTCATAGGGATGAGAGTAGCTTGACTTGTGGGTTGTTGTTTTTTTCTTTCCTGATTGCTGACATGATTTTTTAAATTAATTTGTTGATACACACCTAGGAATGTCTTCAGTAAATGCGTTTCCTTTTGCCTCAAGTGAGTGCATGTTGTAATTAGGGATGCTCATTTTAACCGGTTAACCGTTAACTGACCGATTAGAATTTTGACCGATTAATACAATCAGTTAAACGGTTTAAAGGGTCATTTTATTTATTTATTTCAGTATTTTACCTACTCATATACAATCTTATTTTATTGGCCACATTCACACAGCAGCAGAACACAGTTGTTGAGTCTTAATACAGGGAGTGACCACCGCGTTCTGTAACGGAACTCACCTGGAAATGATCAGGACTTTTAACAACCGCGTTCTCGGAGCACACACGCTGTGTGAACGGACACGTCATTCACTGCTGAAGAGAGCCGCTCTGCTGCACAAACCCGCATCTACCGGGTGTTTTTATGTGTGTTTGGGTAACTTGTAGTGATGGAGAAATGAGCTGCGTGTCATCTGAAAGTTTTATTAGATCTTGTCAGTTTTCCGCTGGAGCCGCTCTCGTCAGTTTTGTGTTCAGTGCGTGATTCATATGCTCCGATTTCCGCGCAAAGCTGCTGTCGGTTAATGAAGGTTTGATGAAAGAACTCGCGCCTCGATTGGACTCCTGTCATGTCAGAAAGTGGTAAGACTTAGTTTTGTGGACGTTGCCATGGTTGATATTAATTGGGTCACTTTTGCTAACTTTTTTTCTTTCGTTTTCTTCGTCTTCTGTTGTTTGCTAGTTTTTGCGCATGTACAATGAATCAGCAGAAAACAAATATTAATATTTCAACGGGTCACAGGCGCTTATCCTTTCTAATTGAATTCAATTCTCATTTAAAATAATGTTGTAAGTTAACTAGTTAATAGTCGGTTAACGAGCGTCGGTTGTCAGTTACGAGAAATAACCGAAATGAGCATCCCTAGTTATAATAAATAGGAGTGTCAATGTAATAATTTCAAACATGAATTAATGAATGAATTGTTAAATAATTAATCAATTATTTAAATGTATTTATTTGTCCAATTAAAAAGTGGTTTGTGTCCTATTAAATTTATAGATATATATTAGTTACAAAAAAAAAATATATATTTTATATAAATGCTGTTATTTTAAATTATAGTGATGATCAAAGATATTAAGCATTACAGCTATTTTTAAAATCAAGAAGAATTTTTCCTTGAGCACCAAATCAGAATGATTTCTGAAGGACCACTTTGTCATTCCTGTAATAAATTATATTTTAGAATATATTAAAACAGTTGTTTTAAATTGTAGTAATATTTCACAATGTTACATTTTTTATTGTTTTATTGTTGTTTTTTTAGCATGAAAATGATACATTTTAGTATTTGAAAATAAACAAAAATGTTATTTTTTTGTTTGTTTTTAAATACACTCCTGTGACCTGTTCCATAAAACAAGTTTACAAAACAAGCCAGGCTTATTTCAGTTAGTCTGACTTATTTTGTATCAAGTCTACTGACAATAAGCCTGACTTTACCAAAATCAGCCTGGCTTGTACTCTAATCTTGTCCCCAGGTCCTTCATTTAAAAAACAAAACAAAGAGAATGAACACTTGATTGTTTGCTGTAGATACAGTGTTCTGGTTGTCTCTACAGGTGCAATTGGAGCGTATCCGGCAAGCGGACTCATTAGAGCGGATCCGTGCCATCCTCAACGACACCAACCTTACAGACATCAGCCAGCTTCCAGAGACATGATGTCACTTCCCCCTTATGACTCCACTATGCACATAAACACACACACTTCACCTGTACCCCAGCTCTTCGGCCTGACTCCATCAAGACAAACCAAACTGAGTGAGGAAGACTTGATTGAACACTACTGACTCCTACTACTACTACTATCCAGTTCTTACGTACGTTCTCAAGAGCATGCAAAGACTCGGTTTCAATTAGAGTGAAGGGTTTGTCCCTAATGCAGTCTCCAAAACTCTCAACGAACGCTGCTTTTGTTCCTCATTCAGTTCAGGAAATGAGAAAATGGGTTTGTAAGGATCAACTAACATGACTGCCCCAGTTCCCTTCTCTTCCTTCCTCATCTTTCCATCTGCTAAGCTAGCAGCGTTGACCTATGAAGGAAACAGACACTTCTGAAGTGTTATGTACATACTTGTATACAGATTATTTGTGTATATTGCGTTGGTTAAGTTAATACACAAGACTGTGATTCCCTTTTTGACCCGCCTTCTAAGTTTTCACAAGCGACACTGTGTTTCTCCTCGTTCGCCAATCATTTCACTGGGATGTAATTACTAGCTGCGTCATACCACTTTTCATTAACATCCATCTTCTTAGACCCTTAGACAAGTTTTCCACAGTCTGTTTGTTTTTTTTTTTAACAAAATTGATGACCTTTGCTTGAAGTTACTGCTACTTTTGTTCAATCCAACTGATGTTTCTGCATATTTTTCTGTATGTAAGTGTGTTTTTTCTTTCAGAAGGATATTGCAAACACATCTTGATGATTTCTACAGTTAACGTCTGGTCTGGTCTGGTTTTGATATTCGCTTCATTTGTGTTGAGTATACAGCTACAGCAGTTACACCGATCGTTTTAGAAACCGTGTTTTATCCATCATTCTGCTGTTTGTATATTAATGAAAGCACACGGTTTATGATTTGCAGTCCTTGTGTACCTGTTGAAGGGTATGATAATCTGTCTGTTTTGAGCGTGGCGTAACCTGAAAGGCGTATGGGATTTGCAAAACCAAAGTTAATCATGCTTCCCTTAAATTTTTAAAGCGGAATAGTTTAAATCATATTGAGAATTTGAAAACATGGAAAGGGTTAAATGTTTTAAGTGTTTTTCTGGCTTATGTTAACTTTAAAATAACAGATACCAGGAGATGTAACTCAACTACAGGAAACAAGTGTGTGATGTATATTTAGTTGTCTAAATGAAAAAAAAGTTAACTTTTTACAAGACCAAGACCAGAAATGGCATGTGATTTTTGAATATATAAATCTATTTTAAATTCAGGCTGTAGAGTTAACTTTAAAAAGTCTTGATTGAAACGCCTGGGGCTTGAGTGAAAATTGGCTGTAATTCTGAAACCTCCAAAACAAAAGGATAATTCAAGTCCTCTACCTGCATGTTGAACATTCAGACTGCTACTTTTGTAACCAAGATGGAAATTTGAATTCAGACGAAATATTCCATCTATTAAAAATGTGTGGCTTTTCAGATCGATTAATGCAATGAGTTGAGTTTCCTGAGATAAAATGAACCGCTATCAACTACATCTGATGAGTAAGTCACACAGAACTTAATCAACGCTACTATATTATATGACCAGTGCTGCTGTTGTGATCCGATGATGATGAAGCTCTCCTGTGTGTATATGTGCATCATATTAAGACCATGTGTATTGTGGATTTTATTATCTGTAAGTTGCACTTAATAACGCACACGCGTCCCGTGCCGTCTTCACGTTGCAGACACGCGTAAATTTCACGTAATTGCTACTTCAATGGCGTCGTGTTGCATTAGAGCGACAGAAACGATTCACTTCAGTGTAGTCTTGACGTCAGATTATTTTTGGGAACTACATTTTTCATTAGCAGATACTGTTTGAACTCTAATAACTGATGTGGGGCAAGAAACTACCGTTTTTAATGGAAATTGTTTTAAAAAGACTTAAGTTTAATTTATAATTCGCGACAGTCATTTCTACTGGGTTTGTGAAGTGATAGTTCAGATACTTTCACAAGAACAGCGGTTATATTTCTGTTCTTTGCATGCCTTGTTGCAAATGCAGCAGCCCTTGCAGATTTATATGCTGTACTGTGTACATATCCCTGTATATATCTATAATAAAACAAATTGAAATGTATGTGCATTTGAAGTAGTCATTTCATTCCCCTTTTCGCTTCTCTATGATGACAAATGTTTAAGACCTGTGGTATACACTGCAAAAAAAAAAAAAAATTAATAACATTGTTAATTCTGCCACATTATAAATGAGCCATGCCTGAGCAATCAGAACAGTGGCAAAGTCTGAAAAACGAGTCTGAAATGAGTAAAAAAAATTAAGTGGAAGGACAGTTTAAATGTAGTCAAATTTGAAATATTGTCATAATTACGGGATTCAATTTCCATTATTAGCCAAAGTAAAAAAAAGTTGAAGTTATGGCAACTCAAAAGTTGCTATAAAAGTCAAAGCTTAAAGTCGATCGAGGTAAAGTCTAAACTCAAATAACTGACTTTATGACAGTCGAAATTTAGTTGTTAATTATGATGAAAGGATCACAATTTCCACTACCACTGATGTCAGGGATATTTTAACAGTGTCCTTGCTACAATTTTTGGCATTAAATGTGTCAGTTGCATTGTCAATAAAGGGTAAAAAAAACTCCGATTTCATAAAAAAAAAAAAAAAATCATAATTTGCTTTCAGTAGATGAACATGCCTAGGTCTTATAGGTTTGGAATAACATGAGGGTGGGTAATTGACAGGATTTTCATTTCTGGGTGAACTGTCCCTTTAACTTTGGTAATAACCAAGAGATACTGTTGAGCTCATCATCTACTGAAGCCGGGACATTCCTTCTCATTCACTACAGTAAATATCCAAGCTCCTTGACATGATCTTTCTCTCGTCACATTCTGTCTTGTGATTAGAGGAGGGAAGGAAAAGAGGCAAAAGTCTTCACATCCAGCATGACCTCTCCAGATAAGCCATTGTCTGAGTTCAGGAAATAACGCCAATGCCCAACGCTGCTGTCTCCCGGCTGATAAACTCTTACAGCAACATACACAGGAAAGACTCACTTCAAAGTACAAAACTCTTTATTGTCAAGGAGATGTGTACATGTACATACCACTTATTAAAAAAAATAGTTTATACAAAAATCCCAGCTATTTCTTCTGAATATGTGTTTGCGTCAAATACTACACTTCAAAGGGGGTCTAAGGAGATGCTATTTGGTTCTTTTGTAGTTTCGTTGGATGCAATAAAAATGATCATCTATTTGCCATTGAGGACTGTTATTTGCTTATGTTCAGAAACTGAAATGGTTCTTGACGTCTTTGATCTGCTTCATCATGCATGCGATGTGCTCTCCCCTGCAGGACAAAAGAAAGCCGTTCAGGATCACTGGACTAACACAAGTTAGATGTATATATATACTAAAATATATAAATGTATAATATATACACTCTTTATATATATTTTTTTTTTTCATTGTTGCAGTAACAAGGTTTTTTGCGTAACAAGTAAAGAGATGTTGATTTTTATTTATGTTTTTGTTATCAACAGTTAATTTTTTGTGGTGTAACCAAAAAGGATGAGTCCATGTATAACAGTAACAGATTTTTTGGAGTAACAGGAATGAGTCTTTTGCGTAACAGTAACAGATTTGTTTTTCCAGTGACAGCAACAAGGAGGTATCTGTAGTTTAAATGTTATGTTTTTTATTTTGTGAAACAATAATAGATTTATTTTTTGCGTAACCGCAACAAGGATGAGTCGTTGTATAACGGTAACAGAGTTTTTGCATAAAAGGGTTAACGCTTTAATGTAAGAGTAACAGGGATTTTTGTGCGTAACAGGATTGAGTCTCATGTAACAGTAATGATTTTTTTTGCATAACAGTTACAGGCCATTTATATAACAGGTACTGGTTTTTGAATAACGAATTTTTTTGTGTATAACGGACTCATTTTTTGTTTAACGAAACAAATACGATTTTTGCATAGCACTAATATATTGGTTTTCTTGTAACAGTGATTTGATTTTTGCATGTTACAATAGCGGATGTTTCTGCACATTATGGTATCAGAAATGTTGTTTAAATGTACATTTTTGTTTAACAACAGTAACAGGAATTGGTTTATTTTCCCACATCAAACACAATTGACATCAGTAATCTTTCGAGTCTTGTAGAACACGGTCATGGCTTAAAAAAAAGAATTTGTAAATTTCTATTTCTTTGTATTCAGTTAGTTTCAGGGTATAATATGACCTAATCGGCTACAGAATAAGAGATGGTCACAGACAAAGCATACTTTACAGTATGAACGGTGCTAGCATTGACATTTGGTGCTTTGAGTACGTGTGAAGTGAAAGAAGTGAAAGCAGGTGGTAACTATGTACATACTGTTCTTTCAGCACTCCCTGGACACACTTCCTCTGGTGGGCGTTGAGTGTGAGACTGGAGCGAGCCGGAGATGCTCCTGTATTCATCTGCTTCTTCTGATATTCCTTTTTCATGTTCACCTGACAACACATTACAGCACACAATGACACTGAGGAAATGACATGCATCCGCTCTGCTTATGGCAACAGAGGAACGCTGCCAGAATAAAACTAGGATACATGGTGAAGCAGCGTAAATAACAGACTAACAACTGCATTAAACGGACCTGTTTTATGCCGTTGTCAAGGTGACGGAGCTGATCATTGATGGTTTGCAGCTCCTTCCTCATGTCCTTCTCACTGTCTGACAGCACAGGAAGTTGACTCCGCAAGCTTCCCAAAACCTGTTTTACTCTACAAACACACACACACACACACACACACACTTAAGTGGCTGCATCTTAGTTACAATAAGTGAGTTCAGAACATTCATAAAACATGTCCATTTCAACATTCTATTAAGTTGAACCTGTTCATGATGGCTTCCTGACGGTACTTGGCATCTTCATATTTATCAGCCAGCCGCTCCGCAGCCTCCCTCAGGCTTTTTCTACAACACAACATCGCATTTACCATCTCTATCACAGACACGTACCCCACACATATATTCCAATGTCTCCCATACTCTATAATAACATCAGGTTTTGCTTTTGCTTTCTATTTCATTTAGTTCTTCTCAGGGACTCAATGGAGCTAAATGTGTTTCTGTATTTGTGGTTGTGATTAGTGCTATTCAGGCAGTGCTGAGGTCACCTGTCCTCTCTACAAAAGGCAAGATCCTCCAGCTGCTTATTCTTCTGGCCGGTCAGGAGCTTTACTCTGAAATGGGGGACAATCATGAATGAAACATTGGACTGCAATAGTTTCACACTACTGAACAAGAAATGTTGATTAGAGTTGATTATACGGAGCACATTTCTATTTCTGATTTAAACGAGAGTATGCAGTATTATATAAAATAGCACTGCATTGTTAAGAAGTCTTGCGCTCATGCATTTACTGGATCACAAATCATTTAAAAGGGTAGTTGATGTATGAATGTGTTACATAAATGTTTACAATAATAACAATTTAAAAAACATTGAAGATAAACCTCTCTCGTGCTTTTTCCCCCCTTCCATTGTTTTTTCTTTGTGACACCATAAGACCAATTGTTATTTAATTTTATTTGTCAATAACCCAAAAACAGGATTATTGTAAAATATTATTACAAATTAAAACTATAAAACATATTTAAAACAACTATATATATATATATGTGTGTGCATGTTTATGCGGTGTTTTGTATTTAAAAAAAAATAAATTGTATAATTTTTGTGTAATTTGTATAATGACATGGGTATGACAGGTACATTACAATATGTAGGTGTAGGTGTCTAAAAATGCCTGTAGTTTCCTGTAGGGGATAGGTTTAGGTGTAGGGTCAGTGTGGGACAATAACACATACAGTCTGTCCAGTATAAAATCCATTACGCCTATGGAGCCTAATCAACATGGGTAAATATGGATGCTTTATGAAAAAATTTGTTCTCTTTCTTTGCCCACAGCAATTTACTTTGATCACAAAATGAATCAGTATTTAACCCATTAAATTGCATAACCATATTCCATATGTTGAACTGTTTGATTAAGAAGTAATGCCAACCGAGTCTCTATGGATAGAACTGTGATGTGTTTTTAACCAGGCGCCGAGGTCAATGGTGCCTGCACACTGATAAGACATTTGGTTGAGCTAGGTAGCCTTGAGAATCAGATTAGTGGAATGTGTGTGTGTGTGTCTTTTCAAAGGGAAGCAGAGAAGAACATATTGTCCAGCGGCAGAGTTACATATTTGGGCTGGTCTGGAGGCCTGGCGCCCAAATGATCACCTTCTTCACATTGACATGTGCTTACGTCCATACATGGACATCTCTAAAATGATCTATCTTTTGGAACTAATCAGAATGATCAGGATGACTAATGTATTGACTTGTTAGAGTATATATACATTGATGTCTGTAAGATTTCCGCAGAGCCGCCTACAAACTCAACGCGAGTATTGAAGCTGGCTTCTGCTGATGAAACTGCAAACTTTTTCTTAATTTGATCTCATCTCTGACTCCTGGTCTTCATTCAACAAACAATGTGTGGACACATATTCAAACCGCAGCTGAAAATACAATTCTGATCCTAGAACAATTTTACCTCCTCTGCATTTCTTCATGCGCCAGGCCCAGTTTGAGGATGTACTCCTCTCTGAACACCTGTGTGGCTCTGCTCAACAGCTGCAGACATTCTGGAGGAGGAGGAGACGAGTCCTTGTCACCTGCCCTAAAACACACAAAAAAGAATGTGACAACCTCAACAACAGCTTCTATAACGTTAAGAAAACATTCATTCAGAATGAGAAATATTAGTTTAACATGTTTGTTTGTTATATTGCATTGGTTATATAAAAGTTCTTCCATCAGGGAAAATACAGGTGGTTTGTTGCTGGTTCAAGATGGTCTACCAGCCCTAATGGGTAAGACCAGGATGATCTATAGGTCTTCCAGCTGATGGTCCAACTGGTTTTAGCATTTTTTTTTTATTATAAAGCAGTCTTACCTCAGCATTAATGGATTGGTTGAGCTGCGTGCCAGGATGTTGCGAATATGCTGTTCGAAGGAATCTTCAGCCAATCCACGGAGAGGAGAGCTTCCTGACCCCGCCCCCGGATGAGAGCAGAGCAACGGAGGGGATGGGGCACGAATAGAGCTTCTACATAGACATTTAAAAAGAAAATCTTTTAGAATCTTTAATCTTTTTATCTTTTATTAAAAAAAATACTAAAAAACAAACACAACCAAATCACACTGGGTTTCCCAAACTTTCTTGCCAGCTGAACACCTTAAAAATATAAACCCTATAAAATATTTAATTAATGTAAACTTGTAAATGTAAATCTTTACAATGATTTAACAACACATGTTCTCTGGTGTTATAATTATAATAATCAATCATTATTAATAACAGACAAATACAATGGTAACAGCAATTAAGGTAACGCTTTATTTTACGATTCTACCAATTAGTTGCTTGTTGGCCTGCATATTACTAGAATATTCTTACATTTAATGTCATTTGTAATCAGCTTTCCCTAAACTAACAAACCCTCTCAGTCCCTTCACAATTTGGGAAACCCTGCCCTAACAAATAGGGAAAGAGCCAGAGTGTGCTCGTCACATACAGCAGAGGGAGCAGGAGACACTCGTAGGCACTCGTGATGCAGATCATGGTGGCTCCCAGGGACAGGTCTGACACTATCCAAAACCCACGAACAGGAGCCGGCAAACTGAGAGAGACCGATAAGACGAGAGGGGAATTTAAATAAGCACCAGTAATCCACAGCGCTTACACATCATCCCCTAAGGTTTGCTTAAACATCTGCAAATTGGGCTTTTATTTCACAAGAGATCAGGGTTTTAGCTTTAACCTTGATGTTAACATGCTGTGAGTGTTCTTTTACCTATTAGCAAGAGGTCTGGTGCACAGAATGTGCTCCACTATACAGCGCTGCTCGGCCGCCAGCTCCTGCAGACTGTCTTTATCCTCCTCATCTGCAATACCAAAACACAGTTCTTCAAGCCATGTCATTCGAAATATTTCAGTCTCACAAATAAAGCTTGTACTCGCCAGACTCTAGAAACTTGTGCAGCTTTTTGAACCAGGTGAGTCCTACACTGTGTACACCGGCCTCATGTGTGCAGTGGTACCTGTGCTGACACAGAGGGTCTGAAACACAGATCAATTAATGAAAACATTACATCAAAGAATTTTTATGTAATAGAGCAGCACGACTTATCTTTAAATTGGTAATAACAAGAAATGTTACACAAGAGTCAAATCAGCATATTAAATTAGTTTCTGAAGGATCATATCTAAGATCTAAAGTAAAAACTGCTGAACATTCAGCTTTGCATTACAGTACAATTACAGTTCAAGTCACTTTTCAAAATCAGTAGCATTCATAAATAATAATTCTTTTCATAAACGTAATACACAAGTGATCATAAAAAAGTTACAACTTATTAAAAGTTAAAAACTGAACATTAGCCACTAAAAACTTCTTACATAATCTCAAAGAAGATTTAAAAATCTCACGTGCTGATTTAATTTCTGTAACTTTACAAGTGTATTTAATGCAACAGATAACAAATTTTAAATTATGGATAAAAGTATGTATTAGTAAATTCTGGTAAAATCATGAGGCCAAATCTGCCAAATGGAATATTGCTAAACGCTAATGCTTACTTGCAGACCCAGACAGCGTGCAAAGAGGTTTGGGTTATCGAAATGTAAATTTATGACAATTTAAGCAATTTGATTCTCATCCCCAGCAAATTACGTATCATTACGGCGTAACGCAAGCATTTCAATTACAATGTAGCCTCTGTGCGTGTGACCTCCTGACCTCTGTGTAATCTGATTGGGCAGGTGAAATCTGACTCTGTAACCTCCTCCTCCTCCCCAGCAGCCAGTTTGAGCGTCAGTTCCAGCTCCACACACTCAAACACATACAGCGAAGGCACCGTCTCTGAGCCTCTGGACCATCTCTCTACAGCCTGGATGCACAGAAACACAAAGGGCTCAGCATCCCTCACACTAACGAGCTGTATTTGAGGATTTGTAAAATGTATTGACTGATTTCTGTCTGTCTTACTCCGCCGTCCTCCTCTTCCTCTGCCTCCAGCACCACACAGTGGTAGAGCATTCCTGATTCAGTGGCAATTACCAGGATGTTTGGCACACAAGGCAGGCAAAGAACAGCACAAGCATCATAGCCGTAATTATCTTCTGCTGCGGGGTACATGGGTAATGGGCCCATCGGCTTCCCTAAATTACTGACACTAAGAGAAAAATGAAGATAAATGGAGCAGATGGTCTCACAGGCGTCGCATTAAGAAATCATTATTGTGAAAAGGAACTAAAAAAAAGATGAGAAATACATCCGTTTATAACCATAGCAGATATATTCTGAAACAAATTCAAGGCAACTGCGTCAGAAAAAGGGAAAATATTCTTTAAACATTTATATATATATTATTTATATGTTTTACACATTTAGCTCCACATCTCATTACAGGTCATGTGCCCAAATGCTATTTATTTATTAAAATTCCTATTGGTCTCAAAGTCAGCACAACAAATACTATAATAGGTCTACGCATTGGCAGGGTAAAATACAGACAAACAATCCTGATTCAGACGCCACGATGAGATATATGTCACAGTACAGGTATGCACTAAAACTCCCCTTTAGAAGAGTTTGGTGTGACTACGCAACCGTTCTAATAAATTCATATTCTAATGTACTCATCCTAATATATTAAAGAGCGTGTAAAGTAAATTTTGAGAATTGTTTGTAAACTCCTTATACATGTCAGAAATGCATTGCAGAAACATGTTATAAAGGCTGTGAACTATATAATACTACTTAATGGTGGAGTTCTACCGGTAAACAGTTTTTCATCATTTTCATCAGCAGGATTTATTGGGCAGGTCTAAATCGGAAGCCACCGAGCACTGCCCCTCCGGCGAAGCTAAAAGAGCTGTTTTGGACTTGAAGCAGCACTGATCGCTGTGTGACATCAGTACAGTGAGAGCTATAGAGAGCAGATGCTCAGTATGCTTTGAATTGCTCTCGTTCTGCTCAGTGGTGCTTCAAGTCAAGCTCACACACATAAGAGCTAGAGTCAATAAGCATTCAATCATGAGTTACTGTCATTACCGTTAGATACTACGGCTTACAATTTGCTATGCCTTGGTACGTGGTTGCTATAATTTACAAAACAACTGAGCTTGGTTTCGTATTTAAAATCAAGCTTCTTGAGGAAGACAGTTAAGAGCAGCTTTGCCATGAGTGGGTGTGGCTTCAGCGTTGCGAGTGGACACGCCCCCCAGCATTTGAGAGCATCATTTTTTTTCAAGATTTTGATACCTTATTTTATTTATTTTTTAAGCATTTAAATTTGGTTGGGTGGTTATTAACACATTTTTGTGTTGTGTGATAAAATCAGAACACACATTTAATATTGACTTTACACAGACTTTAATGAAATCATCTTTATATTGCTGGTAGGTTTTCAAAAAAAAAATCAAAAAGAAAATAAATTATTGTGCTGCCATTCAGACATTTACCAACACAGACATTTTTCAGCACTTCCAGGTTAACCAAGATAAGTAACACATCATTGCAGATAGTTTTATTTTGCGCAAGAAGTGTGATTTGGGGATTACGTCTCTATAGCAGTATCATTATTACATTACTATAATAATGTACATATGCAAAATATGTATTTATTTCACTGTGACTATACACATGTTAATTTCTCACACCTCTGTAATGCAAAACTGATGAAAGTTTCTAGAACTGTAATTAAAATAATGTTTAAAATTGGAATAATAAAAAATATATATATGTATTTTTTTATTTCACTTTTTTGTTAAGGGTGTGTATTGTCACCAAATAATGACAGGGTCATGCGTTTGTTACCTGTGTGTCAGAGAAATATAGCTCAGAAACGTCTCTCCATTCCCATACAGTATGTACAGTGAATACACCAGCAGCTCTGCCTTCATGCGCAGACTGCTCAAACGCGGAGAATCTGCCAGCGGCCCGAAGTCAAATGCCACAGCAGTCTCACCCAGAGATGCAGCATAGGAACGTCTATAAAAGAGAGTGACTTCTTCAGTACAGCATCACAACAAGTTATTTTTGTCCATAGTAAATTTGTTAATCTTTAAATTAATACTTAATTTTTAGTCCCATACAGAACACTATCTAGCAATACTATATAAAAACAGTAACTATCTAACAATGCCAAATTATGACTTGAAGGAAAACAGTCAAACGTACCCTCTTGTATGAACAACGCTTTCCTCGTCTACCTGAGACACAGATAAAACTTTGGCAGGGGATTGTGGCTCCTTAAGATTATAAAATCTGGAGAGAAAAAATGTATGCAACCCAATACAATCATAAAAGCAATTCTAGTTTTGGTTGCCTGAACTTTAAATGGAGGAACAGAAACCTCAGGCTTCATTAAAAAAAAAACTTAATCAAAGATTAACCAAAGACACGAGGTTGAGTAAACAATGACAACCGTTTATGACAAAACAATGATTTCTTTTTGAGTAACCTATCTCTTTAACACCTCTGCCAGTGGTTTATTCAAAATACCTTATAGTGTTATCTGAGGTCAGTAATACCAGATGAGGCTCCTCGGTTTCACTGGGATACCAGGCGGCTTGTCGGAGCGTCACAGAGGCAGAACTGGTGAAGAAACGTTCAGCCACAGGAATCGTTCTGTGAAAAGGAAAACATATAATGAACCTGAAAAGCAGCACGAAGGAATGATACAGCTTAAACCTGAGGCGTAACGTTACTCACTTGCAGTTGATCTGGATGCGTCCACCTTCGAACTCTGACCGCTTGCCCCAGCGCTGAGGCAGCTCCAGTATAGTCGCTCCACGCTGACCGATGAGAGCCACATGATACTGGGTCGGGCTGACGAGCACCTGGCACACCTCAAACAGCGGCGGGTTGATGCACAGCAGAGTCTGCGGAGAGTTAAGTAGAATTACTAGTTATGAAGAGTAATTCAGTGAAATAATTTCAACAGACAGACTCTATTTAAACACACTGACCTGGTATTTAGAAGAGTCCGTGTCGCCGTCTGTATTCAGCTGTCGCAGGTTTGTGGTGTAAAACACGCTCTCAACACTGTCCCATATGAATAAGTCACCGTTCAGACAAAACGTAAGGTTCTTCGTTATTCTTTTGCTTGTCCCTTGGGGCTCTAAATAAAGCCTTTCTTTTAATTTAATAAAGATATCGTGGTTTTTCAGTGCTTCCCTCCAGCGATCCCCCGCAATCGACGCCATGTTTTTCTGTGTTGTCACAGAATAAAGTCGTCAGAGAAATCCACCACTACGAGCACGCTACACGACGCGACATTTTCTGTTGCATCTCGGGATTTGTAGTCTGTTAAGGAGCGCACTACTAGCACCCCCCAAAAAAGAGAAACAAATAAAACACACTAAAAAGCTGTTAGAATATTTTGCATTTATCAAATCAAAACTATATAATAATATATATAATAATAAAAATTGTTATAATAATATAATAAATATAATAATAAAATGTATTACATATTTAATATGTTTTATATATAATATAAAATATTTATTTGAAAGTTATATACATTATTTTGAAAAATCCTCTTAAATGTCGCCAAGGCAAACTGACATTTATTTAGGCTATTATTTATTTATTTATTGCTTTTTACTACTTAATGAAAACTATTTTACTATTTTTAAAACGTGTTTAATATTTTTTTAGTTCAGTTAGCAATACCAACACTAAATATAGGCTAAATATTTTTTTTGCATATTTTGAATACAATATGATATAATATGAATACAATAGCCTATATATTATGGAATATATTAGATTATGAATATAAACTGAACTGTAACATATTCCCAGATGAAAAAAGTCCATTACATAATTCCAATTTATACCAAACACTTATTTCTTTTCTTTCTTTCTTTCTTTCTTTCTTTCTTTCTTTCTTTCTTTCTTTCTTTCTTTCTTTATGTTAAATTAGTAAAATTGTATGGGAATTATATTCCAATGTGTACTGCAACATACCCACACTACATAAAGTACAGTAGATTAGTATATACGTGATACTTTATATATATTATAATTAGATTCCGAGGTTTTAGCCTTAATTTTACAGACAGCTGTTTTTTTTCCCCTAAAAGACTTAATGCAGTTTGTCTTAGCTTAAACTTAAGGCTAAACTGAAAGTTTTTTTTACTTTTCTTTCTACCGAAGAATTATATTTAAATTATAAATATTTATTAATGTAAGTTAATAAAATTGTAAAATTATTATTTGATTTTTGCAAAAGACAAGACAACTCGGCTGAGGTACTGTGACGTAGTCTTTGCTTACAGAATCGTTTTATATCTCCGCCGCATGTAAATGACTTGTGTCTTTTGTCTCATGTCATGTACGGCACGTTGTCGGTGCTGCGGCGTGGCGACTCCTGGCGGTGGAATGCGGAACTGGAGGAATCTGTAAACGTGTGCCATAGTCTCTCCGTGCATTGTCTTCGCAAACAGTCAGTCCTGGAGCGCCTTCACACCGAAGAGAGCTGCTCCAGCACCACTCCCGTGTTCACGTACATTTGGCGCCGAACGTGAGCAAAATGGAAGTTAAATGGCTGGCAAACGGAGTTGTTTAGTGCGCCTCACGGGGACAAGAATGTCCCAGAAAAGGGACGTGAACTCTTACCCAGATGGGTACAGGGTCCTCAATAGCAGTGAACTACGGGAGCTTCTACAAGATGAAGAAAAAATGAATCAGATCGTGCGACTCAGTGAAAAGGTATTTCTTCCGTTCACACACAGTTTAGACCATTAACAGGCTATTTCTTTGCATGCTTTTAATATTTCTCTCATCAACTGTTGTACTTGTCATTTGAGCGAACTGTGCGGTAGATTATTCCATTCACACCGTGGGATTTGTGTAGCGTGTTATATGCATTACACGGCATCATCACATACATCGTGTACCGTATACAGCGCTGCAGACCATTGCAATGCAGGCGTACTACAAAGACTCAGGCACTTGATAAAATAATGTTTCGTACAGACATTATTTCTTAAAGGAATCTTCTCCCTAATATTTACTGTCACATTAAAGTTTTTGCATTACAAGTAAATTAAGATTGAAACTATTTTAGCATTACGCTGCTTCACATTTTAACACCATTTCCAATTACAGGTTTGCCCGCTAACAAAAGTATTTTTAAAAACGCAATTTTTTCCTTTCCTTAAAATATAAATCAGTTTTAATACGCTAGTCTCTGGAATACTTGATTCTGATTGGTCAATCGCGTCATTAAGCAGCGAAATATGTTTACGCGTTATGTATAGGTTTACTGACGGACTGCATATTTCAGTGTTGTGTAAAAAGCAACAAATCCAGCACCACAGATTAGTAATACATAAATAACTATTGTTATATTGTTGCAGTGTTCATGATAGGGCTGTCCCTCTCTTTCTCTCTCTTTGTTTTTATTAATAGATGTGTTTTTGTTAGCTAAGCCTTAGAATAAACTCATTCTCAAATTCTTTCTAAAAACTCTTATATTTAGTGTAATGTGTAGCTGCCCCTCCCCCATATAGAGTGTGAGAGACACAATACTAAGCGTATTAATGTTCATCGTCTCTGAAATATCATTAATTGCATTTTAAGAGGTTATTATAATGCATTCAGTCTTCTTTGTATTTTGTTCCTATAAATGCATTTGAAATGCATTTTGTATGTTTGTAATATTTTTTGGCTCGCCATGTTTAGGCTATACAATCTTTATAGGCTAAAGAATTGTGTATTGAAAAACAGAAAGGTTATTTGAGACCTCAGAAAGGTGCATCTTTCATTTTCAGCTTAGAAAATCGCTTCTCATTTGGGACTGATCCGGTATCGCTGTAGACTGGGATATATGACATTTGAGACTTAAATTGCTGAAGCCTGATACCAGATCCCTGCATGCCTACAGGAAGCCTGAGCATGTTATTTGAAATATAAGGATAAATATGTTTGCGCTAGGTCATAAAAACAATCCCCTGTCTTCATAAAATATGATATATATACATTAAATACAGTACATTATACTCATAACTTGAAGGAATAGTTCCTTATGTGATGCTTAACTTGACTTTATTTTATTTGTAGACATACAACAGGAGATGCCCTGCTCTTTCAGTAAAAGTGAATGAGGGCAGCGGATGTTAAGCTTTGAATATTACTAAAAAAAAAAGTCTGTAGAGGAGAAACTGAGCAAAATTTAAGCAAGTATTCTAAAAATCTCATACTTGGACATGTTCAGGCTTGCATCACAATCACGAGGTGAAACATGAGAACCAATAGAGGCATCCCTTACTTTAAATGTATACAACATATAAAAAGAGATTTCCCAGAAAGCTGCCGTTTAGTTTCAGAAGACTAAATGGCATGACATTTATTGTCATTGTAGTTTTTTGATGCTTTTTGGTCATTTGGGAATCTTTCCCAATACACTTTTATTCTGTGTAAAAGAGCAGCAAGGACATGCTTTTGAATTTCTCCTTATGTGTTTCACAGAAAATCATACAGGTTTGCAATGGCATGTTTGATTTAGGAACTAGTACTATTATTTATATGATATTAAAATAGTTCATATATTAAAATGAACACTTTTTATAGTAGTAATTTGATTTCTAGCAAACTATTTATTATCATTGTTATTTTATTTGAATAATTTTAGTACTTCGAATGAAACGGTGTGATTTCATCATTATTTCAATTACCAAAAACAAACTTAACTGTAACGACCTTAGAGAGAATACGTTTTTAAATTTTGAATGAATTTATTTATTTGAATCATTTGAACTATCATTTAAACTGAGCAGTGTGGCCACATGAGATAAGAATTATATCAAAACACAATCACCAAAAGCCCTTGTATACTGCATCGTATGGATTGCTGGTGTTTATTGATGGCTGTGCGTGAGAGTTATGCACTGAGGTTGTAGAGGTCAAACTCCTAATGACTTGTGATCGGTGAGGCCCATCACTATTCCCATCACAAACAGGTCAATCCATTAACACACCAAGGTCTCCAAGGGCAACCGCAATGAAAGTGTCACAATGGTCTAGTGCTCTGGATACAGTTATTGCTCTTGTATGTGTAAGCGTCCTTCCCCTACAAGGGATTGTGGTGTTTTTACTAAATGGAAAAGGCTCTGTAATACCCAGGCAGTGCTCTTTCCTATGAATAGCAATGAGACGGCCTTTATGGTTAACTTTATGTGCTCATTAGTGATACAGAGGAGAGAGTCAGACTTACTCCTTGAATTCATCAGTAACAGCAGCTCTTTGGTCATTCATGGATTATTGACCAAGCCAAACTATCTCGGACTAAACAGATGGTCTTAATGTTATGTGCTTACGCTGCATGCTTAATGTGTACTGCCATCATTAATCATATAGATTCCTGCCTTTGCTGTTTTGTACTGCGTACATGTTGAAAACAAGTACATCATTAGCTTGGATGTTGAATCTCAGTGGCGCAACCAATGGCGTGGGTTTGGGCAGAAGCTGTCTGTTTCATTCAGTGGCAGCAAGCTAGAGGAACAAGTGTTAATTTGTTTATATATATGTAGATATAGATATAGACAGATGCATACATGCATGCATGCATATATATATATATATATATATATACACACTAGGGCTGTGCAATTAATGTGCAGTTATCCAATTATCTATTAATTTATTTAGATTTTTATTCAGAAGTTTTTATTCAGAAATGCCACAAAGAAATTACCGACGGCATTACCCGTCATATGTGCACAGATATGATGCATGCGCACATTGTTAGTAAATGTTTTTTCATTCATTGTTAAATGTTTTGTTATGCACTTCTTATGCACTGAATACATTTAGAATGTATGTATGGAGCTTGTTTGAAACAGCAAAAACAGTTGCCAAAATCGCAATTGCAATATTAGTTAAAAAAAATCGCAATATGATTATTTTGTCCATATTGCACAGCCCTAATATATACAAATTACAAAATAATGCTTTTTATTTATAAAGCAATTTGTCAATCATATCATATTTTTCCCCCCTCTCAAAATGTATTTCAAATGCGTGGAAAGCTCATAAAAGTTGAGTAGCTAAATATACACCATCATTTGAATGTAGCAATTGATACTTTTATTCTGCATACTGGGCATAGAAAGGCGACAATAACAATTTAAAAACTTACAATTATATTAACATTTATAAACTTACAAAATATTTCCATTATCAAAGACTTAAATTCTTTAAATATTTCCCAATATTACTATAAAAAAAAATCCTAACAACCCCAAACCTTTAAGCAGTGGTTTGTATTTAAGTTTTTAGTCACTTTGGCCGAAGAAATATAAAAGGAAACGATAAAAAAGGATCAGCCACTGTAGAAAGGCAGCAATTTCTGAATCAGTTGTTCTTTTGAACTTCTTTTTACTGAATTAATTTAGTATAATGATTCATTCACAAGACTAATGCACGATTTCATGATACGTTTCATGGTGCTTTAGTGTCATTGCAGTTTGAAAGTTACAGTGCCCATTCATTCTTAGTAAACCACTTCCTTTTCTGTATATTGAAAGAAAGAAAGTGAGTAAATAATGACTTTCACTTTATTTTGGATGAACTATTTCTGTACGGTATTTTCCAGTTTGTGACTGTAGGCATTTAATTTGTTATATTTGTTTTATGACCATTGTGTCATCCAGCCCACATGGTCTCCAGAGGCCTTGCATCTGCACAGTGTATAAACAGACATACAGGCAGCTGCAAGCGGATATGGATAGTCTGTGTCAATTCCTGTTTAGGGAAAATGCTCTCTGTAGGTCTGGGAGTTTTACTTTTTGCATTAAACGGCAAGAGAGAGAGCGAGAGGAAATGGGCAAAAAACAGAGATACTGGAGAAACATGCTCCAAAGACCCTGCTGTTTCCCTGAGCATTCAGAATGTTCATTATCCAACCACAAGTGTGAAAGACATGCACAGCAGCAGGGGCTGGACTGGACAGTTATTGGCTCTGGGTGACTTATGACGCATGCGGCACACTCAGCACTATGGAATACTAAGAACCAGAGAGGGAAAGAGACTCACTCAGATGTTCCTCTGAAATATGCCCCATAACTAAAAGATTGATCATGGCCCTGTGGAATGTGAACGAGCATGTGTCTTAGCTGTCTTTGTGGCGTAAAGCACTGCATCCTCACCAAGATAAGCCACATCCTTTCCTGTCAGTGCAAAAGCTCAGAGGAATTTGTTTTAGGTGACAAGCCTCATATAGTTTTATAGAGATGCTCATGGTTGCTTTATTAGCTGTGTTCTAAAACTTAGTGAGCTGCCTGTACGCTTAAAGGGTTAGTTCACCCCCAAAATGAAAATTCTGCCATTAATTACTGACCCTCATGTTGTTCCAAACCAGTCAGACCATCTTCAAGACACAGATAAAATATTTTTATGATCAAATTAGAAAGCTAACCTACCCTCCATAGACAGCAACACAACTCCAGGTTGTCCAGAAACATAGTAAAAGCATATTAGGATAGGTTTTTTTTTTATTGTAAAACCAATTTGCAGATTGTGCATTAAAAAAAAGGCAAGTTAACACCCACAACAACAATAAAAAGGAGAAAAAAACTTTTAAAAGAGGCCCAAATCACTTTTAGTAGATATTAAAATGTACTTAAAATTAAATTGTTTAATTAATTAATGCTGTTTATTAGAATGCAACTATTAAAATAGTTTGTATTAGTTAAAATAAAGCTAAATAAAAAAAATAAATATAGTTTAGAAAATGTACAAATATTAGAAATAAAAATATAAGTTGAATTTCAAAATTACTTTCAAATCAAAATTGATTTAAGTCAACGATAAAAAGCTCATATTAAACCTTTACTAAAAATATGAAATATTATATAAAATCATATTCAGCATATGTTTATACGATTAAGTAATATACATTATACTAAAACAACTGTGACTCATAATACTCATAATGACTCATAACAACCCCCCCCATACCGCCTGCTACTGACAATAAGTCCTTGTCTGTGATGTACCTACAGCCTTTTAGCTCTAAATGGAAGAAGCTTTTGAAGCCTTGCCAAACTTCGTTTCAAGAGTCCTCAAAATGTGACCAAAAAAAGAAAAAGTTAAAAGCTGCCATTGTCCTACATTTAATTTTTTTAACGATTCACAACCAAACTGGCGTGTCGCCTATCTAAACTAAACAGTTATGCATATTTAGCACAGCATGCTTTGGGATATGTTGCTCTTTTTTTTTTTAAAGAAAGAGATAAATATTCATGATTTGACCTCCATGTGTAGTTAAAAAAGATGACATGAATACTGAGTCCCGCTGAGCAGCCATAATTGTTAGGCAGAGCATCAGAGTGAGTGTAATTTCTGGGTGTTGAGTGCAAATGGATTAGGTTTGCAGGAGAGATAAGAAGAACGTCGTCTCTACTGACGCCACGCTTGGTATTATGAGTGAGAACTGTAGGAAAATCTATGACAACCCGTATCCAATTCATTAACCAAGCCATTTATCATCTTGTCTAGATGCTGAAAAGGGCTCTGTAGGAATTGAAACGATCCTTCACTGATCATACCCTCATTTAGTGGTCGACAACATCTGTATCATCTTTAAATGGATTCTGAAGCTTCAAGTGGAAAGATAGTGAGCTCTTTGTTTGCTGTGAAACCATGGAAATGCTTCCCTCGTCAAAGTGGGCTGCAGTAATGTGAAGCTGAGAGCTTGTAGTCCTCTGCTTGGTCCAGTCAGAAAAAAAAAACACCATCTATCATGCTTAATTTGTGGCGTTAATTGCACCATATGATTTACTCAAGCAGGCCAGGTTCCTGGATTTGTGTCTATTATCAAAAGATTATAGCCTTAACTCTATTCCTAATTCTAACCATAACCAACCCCTAAAACCAAAGAAAAATGGAGGAGGAAACCAAACACTAGTATGCAGGCATGAATGCTTTGGCCACCACATCAAGTTGGTCCCATTGTAGCAGTGTTGTTTTCGTCAACGATGACGATGACGAAATCATTTCGTTGACGCAACTTTTTTTCATGACGATAACGAG
>JAUCNO010000795.1:17863779-17874841 GCA_032353835.1 Enteromius viviparus | reverse complement strand
ATTGTGACCGCTTCAGATAACAAAGTGTGGTAAGATCACATTTACATAAATCAGTTATCTACTTGAATGAAGTGTTCGGTCGATCGATGGAGAGAGAGGTGACAGCGTGTCTGAATTATTATCCTTCCTATGGATGAATAATATTTTCGTTCATCTCCATCATTAGTAACATTCTAATGGTGTTATTCTTCAGACTATAATTGTACCAACAAAATCTACAATCGTTGCATCCCTCCCTTAGACGTCTTCTCTTGTCATCTCAGCCGGCCTGCCCCATCCGTTCGGCTTTTGTCTGATTGATCTACGTAGGTTTATCCGTCCTCAGGCTGAAAACAAGCACTGTATCTTCCACCCCACACAGGCCTGATCAATAGCTCCGTGACTGTCATTATGCCCCTGCCGTCTGATTGATGATCTCACTCCATCATAAGTAAGCTGTGCAGAAAGCCAGCCTTCAGCAGGAAGTCCTGCACGTGTGTTTCTGAGCTGGATTATTCCCCCAGGACTTGCATGTTCTATTAGTGCAACAGTGCCTGGAAAAGAGCTGATGGCAACAGTTCACAGTCTGTTCTCATATGGAACTATAACATTTTACTGATGCCTTGATTGAGAATTATAAAGAGCTAATAAACGGCAGGAGACCACATGAAAAACAGTTCGAGGGCTCTGCTTTATCCATTACGACAAACAGTCCTTTAAAAAATCAAATCATTGAATGTAAAACTTTGGATTTATGCAGCAGTTATTTTTCTGTTGATTACACGGGGAAACCGGTAAGCATTATTACTATTGCCCTAAACCCCTGGCTTTATAGTATTAACATGCGGCGTTCATTGTGTTTGGAAAGGCGTGTTATGATATTTTTTACATGATTTTTGCCAAACAGTTAAACGAGGTGAAATAAACAGACTTGAACTGAAAGAGATATCCATATCTTTAGATCAATCTAAAATATCACTGACTTTGTGGTAAGATCTTGAATTTGCCCAAGAAGAAAAACAAAACAATCAGCAGCATCCTAAAAAAAAAGTGTTATTTTAGTATTACTTATTTATAGTATCAAAGTATTATTATTGTTATATTTTCATGTAAGTTTTAGTAATTTTGTATATATTTTTTTCTTTTACAAAATTACTAAAACTTGCTTGAAAATATAAGAATAATACTATGAAACCATAAATAAATGATATTAAAATAACAATGGTTTGGTATTTGGTATATATACAGGTATATGATTAAAATACTAATATTTGTATTGTTTTATGGCCTAGAACACCTTAGCAACCTCACATACTCCCTAGCACCCTACCACCCTAGCAACAAATATAGCTACTTTTTTCTTAGAAAAAAAAACAGGGTGGAGGAAAAAAACCTGAAAAGGAAGACTTTATTCATGTCATATCTATGTGTCTGTCTTATCTATCTATATTATCTATTTATTGTTTGTCATTTATGTACATGTAATTGTATTTTTTCTGTTTTTAGGTATTTTTTTTAAGTTAGCACTAAAAAAAAATATTTTAGTTTCCAAAGCAAATTTCAGATTTATGCTTAAGATTTTGCGATTTTTATTTACATATCTATATTGATTTAATTTCAATGAATAAAAACTCATGAAGAAGTTTATGATTACCAGTAACAGCACTGGGTTAGAGAGGCTCATTGCACGTTATTGTCTCACACCGACATGTAGTTCTCCAGGGGAGGTGTCCTAAAAGTCTTTATTGTTCTGTCTGTGAGGACATTAAGGGGGTGGGTTTGTGCAGACAAGACTTATCAATTATTCAGTCCCCCATACTGAGACATTGCAGACAACAGCCCCTTCCAGCAGAGGCTTCCACAGACACTTCAGGGTCATGGTTGTGCAGACATCATCTTTGTCTGTTTGTATAGCCCCACGTTGTTACTAAAAATGTTACTTAAATAATAATTTATTTACGTCATAATTTAGAGTTACTGGGAGTGGCTTTGTTTACAGTACATGCAGTCAACTCTTGTACTGTACGTTTAACACACGTTTGGGAACAGATCCTTTCCAACACCAAGGTTTACAGCATTTCACATCTTTGTAGAAAACATCTTTGTAGGGTGTGTATATTTGTACGTTGCCACTTGTGGCATGAAATAAAATTATTTTTATATTTTTAATGTTTGAAGAAATAGTTGGCAAGACATCGCTTACAAGCCTTTATGTGTAATGCATTATAAAAGTAGTTTTAATGCATTAATTCTGCCTTGCGCTGCTCTTTATAGTGCATTTTGCAATTTCGTGAATAATTGTAAAAACAAATAATTATAAATTCATTGCTACACTATGAAAAGAGATATAATATTTAACAATGGCACATGATGAATAATTATAATGCATTATAGCCTGTAATAATCATTTCAAATGCATCATACATACTTCAAGTAATGTAATCAGTTCCACCGCCTGAGATCCTGCCACCGAAGTCATTTTGGAGGGTCTCGTAGAAATAACTGTTCTTTGTACAACTAGGTTTTGACGTTTGTCTTGGAAGACGATGAGTGAAAAAGAGGATGTTTGAGTCTGCGTCACACCTGTTATGAATCCGGCTTGACTTCCTGTCCTCTAATACCTGTTTATTTGTCATTTGACCTTCACAGGAGTTGCTGGAGAGGTTTATGGAGGGCCACGTGCCCCTGGAGGAATTCCTTGATTCTTTTCAAAGCCACAGGAAGACGTACCATATCCGCCGTGCTCAAGCTGAGAAGCTCCAGGAGCTCAACAAAGCCGTCAGGAAACCGAAGAAACAGGAGGAGGAGCTGAAGAGGGAGGAGGAACAGGAGTCCCGGCCGAACGGCATCAGCGCACATGGCCCTCCCCGTGTCTTCCAGCTCCGATACGGTCTGACCCCGGCCATCCTGCTCCCTCTTTCCTCTTCCTCCGCTTCGGCCCTACCTCCTCTGGACTCCCGCTCAGGCCAGCCGCAGATCTCGGGGCCCTGCTCCCGTCACTCCTGCCCCGGGCAGCCCGTTGGCCTGAGAGTAATTGGACAGTTACCCGGGTGGCCGGTGAGACCGGTCCGATTGCAGCAGCTGTACAGGCCCAGTCCCCATCAGCCCGAGCCTCCGTGTCGATAACATGAAAGCAGAGTTATGCAGAGACCACATGAAGCCTTCATCGAGTCGATATATAACAATGATGCTGCCATGAAATCAAACCTTCATGTATCCAAAAAGGGAGGAGATAAGAAAGCCATAAAGTATTTGTTAATGTCGCTTGTCGTTGTTGCTCGTTCGTTTCACTTTCGATCTGTTTAGTGTTTGTGTGGGTTTAGTTGGGCCTTGGCAGGAGTTTAGCTGCTGTTTGTTTGAGGCAAGTGCCCTGTTTCTTGAGACACTGCTTTTTGACTGGAAGGTCTTTTGGGCCGCCGAGGGACTTGGAAAATGGCACCTTTTTGTATTGTTTATGGGTGTTCAATAAAGTCTAATCATGATGTTTATTTTAAACCTATATCTTGCTTGTTTCGTATTTTAGATTCCTGCTCTTAATTTCACAGGCTGCAATGTTTTGTGGTTCGACTGCTAATTTACTTGAGATTCAATAATGAGTTACGTTCATTTCACTTGTTTCGTGTGGAAATCTCATTAAATGTACTTTTATTGATAAAAGTAAATCTGAAAAAAGTCTGAGGAACATGTTACAAAATCAAAATAAGAAACTACTACTGTTAATAATTAATATTATGGTACATATTTGTGCAGCAGTATAATGCAAAACAGTGTCCAAAAAATTGTAATGCTTTCTTTTTAAAAAATGAATTAAAAATATGTATGTATATACATATGTCAGTATAGTATACCTATAGGTATGTCAGTTTAACACATTCATTGAATTAATCTGTAATGAAAAATAGTGCAATGTTTTGTGAATAACATCGTTTCAGGAGGAGCGCTGGGCGAATTAATCGCGGCGGGCCTCACATCATCTAATTAAACCCCCTTGCTACATTCACCCAATCAAATCCTTCCTACCTACTGTAAATATCTCTGTTTTCCTTCCTTCCTTCCATTTTTTTTGTCCCTCCTCCACCCCTTCTCCACCCACTATCATGCCTCCAGATGCCAAACTCTTGCCCTTGCCAGGGTTCAAACCACTAGGGTTCAGAGTCCGCCGTTCTCCCGGCTCGCTCCCCGGACAGCACGCCAAATTCGCTATTTATTCTACGTTAACGAGGAAGCGTGAACTCATGAGACGCAATTGAAATATTTTAACAGTTTACGCACTGGCTTCACCCCAGACCTGAATATGATGCAGGACAACAACTCCATCCATCCAGACACATTATAGTATTGAGAACTATGTGTAAAATATTAGTCTTCCTAAAGCGTTTACTTGATGGAAAATAAAGTGTATTATTTCATCCCTTTCGATTTTGGGATAAAATATGACCCAGATATATTTTTGTGAGATTCACCTTATTATTATTTTTCTTTCAGATAAGTTTTGGTATATTAGGGAGTTTTCTTCCAAGTAACACACAATAAAAAAAGATAACAAGCTTGAGTTAGATGAACTCATTAAGTACGTTTGTCTCAGCGAGACTCGTTCTACAATGAGAACGGTTCAGATGGTTTATTTATTATTGACACAGCTGCAGCTGAAGACTTTGAAAACCCAAACTTGCCAAACACTTTGTTGTTTCAAGTTTTTTTTTCAGTCACTGCAGTGAAATTTGTAGTCAGAAAGTTTGGACACACTGTTGTCTTTGACTTAGCCCTTATAGAAAGCTGATTTAGCTCCAGGGTTATGCCCTTATTCTTAAGCTACAGCTGAATAGAGGTAGAAATAAACTCGGATTAGCACAAAATACATTATAATAAGTGTGCTCTTAAACCAGCGCCAATGAAAATCATATCTAAGAGTGAGGGATTTACTTATTTATGGAAATCCTGTTATGAAATACCCCTTGTGGACATCAAACACTGTTTATTTGTTAGGATTTTATTTTCAGGCCAGAAAGTTCTGCGTTCACTTTCAGTGGAGACTGTATTTTGAGCAGCTATGGGAAAATATTATGCATTATGAATTATTACCACGGAGAGATTGGTGTTATGTACCTTTACTTTTAACACCCATAGGGATCAGGAAGAGGTGCAGAGCAGAAATGTCTAACTTTTATCTGTTTCTGACATGAGTTGAATTCCGCAAAATATTACAATTGCCAAGATCTAACCAACAATCTTTTTATTATAATTATTTATATTATCTGAAACTATTTATTATTCAAACACACATTAAAAATACAGTTTTCATCTCATTTTTTAAAAGCATGTTTTTAACTTCTGATATAAAGAAATTCCACCCCCCCCCCCCTTTTTTTTACAAAAGTCTAAAGTGTCACGTTATTACAATAATTGAGAAAAATAAGCGATGAAAAAAAATATTTAACGAATCCATAAAGAAAACTAACAGTATTTCTGCACTGTGTCACTTGTTATTTCAGCGAGATACTTTTACAGTTTAAGTAATATTTAAAATAAATAATATTTTGTAATTTTTTGTCTACAATGAGAATTTATTTGTGTGGAGTTGTACACAGAATATATAAAACAATATATATTTAGGTCAGTTGATCATAATTTTTTTTCCACATTTTCTTTAGCCTACCTTTTTTCAATAAATTTTTAATAATTTTTTTTTTGCAAATCAAAACATACAAATTCATTCAAATCACCATCTCATAAAATAGTTTTCTCATGAGATCAGGGCTGCATCTCTGAAAAGCATTGATCGTAAGCTGAACCTTGAAAGCAAGTTGATCGTAGAGACCACTGGTGGATCTACATAAACTCTTTTTTCTTCAACACAGAAGTAAGCCTATATGTGAGGCTTCCGGTTCCTTAACTGCATGCATGTTTATGACCATAAATTAGAAAAAGTCACAACATTTTGTTAAAGTTAACTGATATATACAAAAAGGGTCAATTTCTTCCGGAACAGTGCATGTGACAAAATATTCATTTTTGGGAGAACTAACCCTTTAAGTAACCATTACCTAATATTTTTTTCCTCAAGAAACTTTTCAAATATATATATTTTTGCTTATTAATAGTTAGTAAGGTAGTTGTTAAGGATGTAGAGAGCCAGGTTTTCTGAAAATGCGTATAAATAGTACACCAAATAAAAACTTGTGATAGACTACTGATGCGCAAAAATGACTTGCATATCCTGCGCAAGTGTTTGGTGTGCATATTATATGCAGTTTTCACATGCATATAATTCATAATTGGTTGCTCTGACACAGTTTTCCCATACACATGATAAGTATCTACCCCACAACCCTACATGAGACGTGAGAATTGGTCCCTTTACTAAAGTGTTACCGATGTACCTATATGTAACATAAATAAATATAGGCTACTAAATATCAGCTGTGGCATCCACAAATAGTTATAGTACACCGTATTGGAATTGCCCAAAGGATGTTTTTATAAATACTGATACTGTGGTGACTCCAGCCTCAGCATGATATTAACCTCACTCAGTAGATCATCTGCTGTAGATGTATGACATCACTGTGCAAGAATTAGCGCATGAAGCCTAGAGGCACATTGGTTTCTAAGAACAAAAAGCCTCTTCTCTGCGTTTGTTACCCTTCAGACATCCCGTCATAGCGGCATCGTGAGTCTGTGAGGTCAGACATTGTCCACATCTGTCAACCCATCACCACATCTAGCATAAGGTGACCTTGAACATGATATCTAGATCCGATTCCTCCTCCTCAGAGACCCTCAAATCCTGCAACTCCAGTACATCTTCATTTTCATTCCACAACACTTGCTCTTGACATGCAGTGGAGCGGCCCAGAGGAGGGATTTGCCAGAATCCTAAAAGCCAGAGTTCATTCATCAGGCTGCTAGGAGTTTATTTGCTTGTTCTAGCATGTGCTATCATGGAGCAGATCAGTGTTTTAATTATGGAAGCAGGAGGATTGTTGTCGACACATACGCAGGGAGGTGTTTTCTGTGCTGCACTGAATTCATTCGGCTGATTTCATGCTGCAGATGTAATCATAACAAAAGCCAGTCAAGAAAATATGCAAGAGCAACATCTGTAATGCATGTCATTCATTTCAGTAATACTGCATTCAGAATACTGAGTCCAAGAAACTATTTCCTTCCAGTGGAAAAAAGCAAATGTTTCCTTGTAATAAAAGTGTCATGTGCTGTATTTAAGACTTTGCCTTTCAGTATCATATTTAGGTCATAACCACAAACTGTAGATCTGTAACTGTAGCTCAATTAAGATTTTTGAATCTTTTTGAAAGTCTCTTATGCTCTGAAGCCGCATTAAACCAAAGCCGCAGAAGCTAAGCATGGGAATAACTTGTGACGCGTCTCATCCATTCCGTTTGCATCTTAACATTCATTTGATCCATCAAAGACTTCACATAGAAGTCTAATAGAACTTCTTGAAGTATTCGCAGGTCATTTTTTGCATTAAGACCATAATATATGGTCAACAAACAAATGTGTGCTCCCAGACTCGCCCTCTTCCTTCCTGCCACACTCACATTACAGGTGTAATATCCCAAATATCCAAATTAATGACACTCCCCAAAATGTTCCCATAGTCACATGACATCACACGTAATTGTATTCTTGGCTCCTATATGCTCAGAAAGGATGCTTTTATTGATTGAAAAAACAGTAATATTGTAAAAATAGTATTACAATTTAAATAGCTTTTTTCTATTTTCATACTAGTCTTCAGTGTCACAAGATACCTCAGAAACTATGATTTGGTCTTCGGGAAATATTTATTTTAATTGTCAGTACGAAAAAAAATAGTTTTTGCTGCTTAAGATTTTTTTGGAAACCATCATACACTACTGTCTTGACGTTTGGGCTGAACAAAACATTTTTTTTATTCTGCAAGGATGCATTTAATGTATTAAAAGAGATGTTTTAGAGTAAAGATATTTCTAATCTTACAAAGGATTTCTATTTTATATAAATGCTATTTTTTTTTTACTTTTCATTCACCAAACATTCCTACAAAAACTTTAAGCAGCAAGTTTTCACTGATGATAATAAGAACCATTATTAAAAACTGATCATCAATCATAACAGCAGAATGAGCAGAAAATTGTATTATAATATATACATACAAAATATATTTCTGAAGGATCATGTGACGCTGAAGACAAAAGGAATGGCTGCTAAGTAACATTTTGAATTGCAATAATATTTTACGATATTTCTATTTTTGCTATATTTTTGATCAAATAAAAATACAGCTTTGGTGAGCATAAAGAGATTTCTGTCAGTAACAATAACAAATATTAATTGTTCCAAACTTGTAGGCAAGTTAGCAAAAGTATTTTATGTAAAGACTGTAATCTTGCTAAATTCCATAAGTCCATAACCATAAATGCTGCTTGGCATTAAAGTGGTTCAATCCCATAATATGCCAAGGCACAGACAGATCTCACTGTGTGCTTTGCATAAAAAAAGAAAGATGGAGGCTTTCTCATGAACAGAACTGCTTTGTTCAGCCAAATGACATCTTTGAGGAGCGTCAAATGATGTGCTGTCGGGCCTGTTGACATCCTGGGGTAAATTTCAGTCACAACATCATTATTATAAATTTCAGCACAGCATTATTTGATCAGTATGAAGCGAATGTATTGTGTGGCTTTATGAATGCTGAACCCTCAATGAAACGACGGCTTGCTGAGCTTCGTACGCCTCTGCAGACACAAACACACACATTATTGTGTACAGTGAATCACGCTCTGACCATCTGTTGTGCATTTAAACCTCTGTTGTTGGGAGATCATAATGTTTTATCTAACCATTCTCTAACCATGATCTTTCTTTAAATATTGATGCTTTTAGTCTGCCCCCTGTAAATCTGTTTAAATGAGTTAATGGTGGACTGGATGTCCGTTTTCTGCTTGATGCCAGCAAAAAGAAGGGTTATGACCTTCCTTCGCTCTCAGACAGTGTGCCTCCAGGCTGTTTGCGTTGGTCAGATGGTTTCTTCAGGGCTTAGCTTGTTTCTGGACTGGCCTGATACGCTGATTTAATGTTAGGGATGAAATGAAGGACCTGAGGAACTTACAAAAGATAATTGTATCTTGTATCAATCATGAGAGACTGAGTTTGGGCTGCAATTCATCATACTATAAATAACCACAAAGAAATTGTATCCTGGCTTTGTTTATTTGCACATGCTGCCTGTCTCTATTTGGTATCAATTTAGTTATACTAAAAAGGCAGCAGTCTTATTAGTGACTTTATAAAGTAATACATTTAGCTACAGTATTTGTGGTAACACTCAATTATGACCGTTAGTTTATGCATTAGGTAGTCTGTATTTGAGAAAACATACAAAAATGTAATATTATTGTCATGTTTATGTTCTGTGTCTTTGAATTTACCGGTGTTTTTGCTCTACACTTTCCTGTTTTCTTTGATTTAGTGTTAAATTTGACTGCCAATTTAGTCAAGTTTAAGTTAAAATGCCATTTAGTTTTAGTCATATTTTAATGAATCTGAATTGCTTTTGGTTTTAGTCTAGTTTAAATATCATAAGATTTTAATCAACTAAATCTACAGTACATTTAGTCTCAAATCTAATGGGTTTAGTTGCATTTATTAGGCATTTCTGTCTGAATTGAGTTCTTTCTTGCATCGTCAAATTTAGCCATGCTCTTCTCTTAATCCCACATATTGTATTCACTTTCACTATTACACTCTTACTTTTATTGTGCGCATATATACTTATATTTATATATTCATATACTACTTCAACTTCTATTTTATCTTTATTTTACTTTATTCTATTTTATTTTATTGCTATTTAATTTTTTATATTATATTTATTTACTGTACTTATTTTTATATTTTTTATATTTTTTACTCTACCTCTATTTTGCCGTTTTACTTAATTGTTTTATAAATGTGTCAATTTGTTGGGGCAGTCGTTCAATACATTTCACTTCATGTCATACCATGTATGTATGTGAATGTGACAAATAAAATTTGAATTTGAATTTATTGACATTTATAAACATTTTATGAGAAGTGCAGCAAGTGTATGTTAGCACAGGCTAAATTATACAGTTCACGTACGCATCTAACTTCAGAACCACGCTGCAGATTCGTTCTTAATTAATCTCTTCCTAAATCGCCCGTCCCTAACTACTCCCTAATTTTGTCCCGCTTTTATTTGTTGGCGAAAATGTCAATAGATTTTTATGATGTCATTTCAATCATTATCGTCTTGTTTTCCTCCTTGACTAACATTATGATGAAAATTATTCATCAACGAAAGTAACATGAATCTCCATTCATTTAAACCCTGTTTTCTTCTGTTTCTTTGTCTTGTAATGAGTATGTTCTGTGGACTGTCAACAGTTATTCTGCTTTTATAGCCTGGCTTCTGCGACTATAAAGCTCATACAAGCTTAGTCTGGCCAAGCTACCTTACTACCCGCCTTCTGGTAGGTGGGCTTAACTGGCGTCCATCAGATGCCTCGAGATTGAGGTCTCTGCAGAGCAAATGTAGGCGTTTCTCAATTTCTGGGCATTTTCAAACCGCTGAGTGTTTCTCAACCATGCAATCAAAATGATCCCCCTGACCTAACCCCACCCCTAAACCTACCCTCACTATGACGTCGGCCAATCAGTAACATGGTTAAAAACGCCCTGATGTGGTAACTCCCATTACAGTTGCTGCAGAGACCTATACTTGGGATGCCTCTGTATACTACTGGACGAATATACAACCAATCAGACCACTCAATCCGATGACATATGTGTAGCGGCGGAACCTGAAGCCACCGTAATCTTTATTAAAGCAGTAGGAAAATGTCTTTACTTACTTAAATTACTTCTGCTCCACTTTCAAAGAAGAGCTGTCATGAAATTTTCTCAAAAAAACTGTAACAGCAGAGTCGAACGATTGTTGCTGCTCTGTACAATGGTTCTCAGACGAATAACTGCTGAGTCATCGCGTTACACCCATCTTAGTCGTTTCTCATTGGTTCCCACTTTTTTGGGAACAGAAATGCTCTAAAACAGCAGC
>JAUCNO010000795.1:17838612-17863679 GCA_032353835.1 Enteromius viviparus | reverse complement strand
CTAACTCAATTACTTTTTGGCAGAAGTAATTTGTAACTGTAACTAATTACTTTTTTAACGTAATATGACAACACTGGTACTGACCAGGCTCAACCCTGCTTAGCTTCAGTGGGCAACCAGGCTTGGGCTGCAGGGTGATATGGCTGTGTTAATATAATGTTAATATACCAACCTATTAAAGTACTGAAATCTGTTTTTAAATACACTGATAAGCACTAAATGCAGGTGGTGATGAGAAAGTCAATTGATGAAACAAAGCCCTTAGTAAGCAGCTTTTTGATGCTCTGTGTCATTCACACAAACACTAAACACCATCATTGAACTGAAATATGCAATAAACCTTAATTTAACAACATTACATGTAAAATACAACCTTAATAAACATTACAAATTAAGAAGAAATATAGTTTTTTCAAAGAAAAAAAAATGCAATGCAGGGAATGTCAGTTTACGTTTTTTCTCTGTAAATGTTTTAGGGATTTACTGTGACATCAACCATTTAACAGGTTTTTAACGGAAGCATTTTCAGTTTTTTATCGTTAAAATCACGGTTTTGTTTAAAATGTTTGGCAAAGTAAATGTTTAAATGATATAGTAGCTTGACAAAGAATTGCTTGAACGTTTTGGGGACAGACAATGGTATTGTGAAATTATTACAATTTTAATAAAATTTAAACTGTGTTCTATTTGAATATATTTCAAAATTAATTTTATCCCTGTGATGCAAAGCTTACTGGATCACAGCAGGACACACGATTCAGAACTGCGACCGTCCAGCTAAAGTCACACATATTCAGAGCAACATCTCCACACAAAAACAAGCTATTGTGGTTTCTACAGTCCTGGGCTGCAAAAAAGTGGAGTTCATTCTCTTTGACAATACCTCCCTGAATCTCAAACAAATCTGTCGTTCTGAAGAGTTTTTTCCCTCGACATCTCCGCACAGGGTGGGTGTCACGTCTGTCGATCTGTCTGCTTGTGAGAGCGAGTGTATAACTAAATGACCTGTGTATCTGCAGCAGAGTGGATTGGCAGGAAGATCGTTGCTGTGGGCAGGAACCTGTCTGGAGACGCCTGAGCGCTACACACTCTGTTCTGATTTGGTGTCAGGGCACATCGCGGTGCAGAGATGGGGTTCAGATTCGCAGTGACCCTCCACACTTATCTGGAATGCAGTACTTATTTCCTAGCCTGGGTTCAGATCAATGGCTTGATTATCATAAACATGCGACCTACAATCAACCTGTTCTGTTTACAGCAGACTATGAAACTGCAGCTTTCCAAAATTATAAAAAATACCTGCAAGGTATTCAAGGTAATATTAAATATTAAATTATTTGCATGCTGGTTGGTGGTAACAAGCATGTTTATTGGTTATTTGAATCATTCGTTGAACCACTGATCATTCGGGAAAGAAACATTATTTGATTCATTCATTAATTATGTTTAAAAACTGAAACCAGAAAAAACACTATACTGTAGTTTAGTTACTTTAAGTTCTGGTCTTCCTAACATGCTTTTTGGGCTGCTGTTGATCTCCCAAGCAAAAAAGACAAGACCAGAATATGAGAAACTGCACATGAGAGGAAAAAACTACCCTGGCAAATCTCCTTCTGAAGCCCGACAGGCTGTCAGAGGTTCTCAAAAGCTAAGTCTGCTCTGACAGGAAGGCTTTCGTTTTGAAAGGTTCCTTCCACTCAAGTAGAGTTTAATCACATGAGTTTGTTCATGCTAGTGAAACCAGGCTGGACCAGAACACATGCAGTGAGGCTGGTGAATCTGACAGCAATCGCAAGGCCCATCGTGTTTGCAGCTCCTTTTTAATTAATCTGTCACTGTAGATCCAGAAACACAGGACAATGTTCCTTCAGCACCACACACACACACATCTGAGATATTATTCACTCATAATCCTCACATAACACTATCATATAGTTTCAAAACACTAGCAATATAGAAGATCAAATTTCATTTTTCTTTAAAGTCTGGTTTCATATGACTATATATCCACCTCCATTACCTACAAAAAGGTTGGCCTTCGGTGCTGCCGGTCAGATAGAGCAGAGCTGTGGGAAATACTTTCACATCGTCTCTGACACGTCTGTCCATCATCTCCGGTCTAGACCGCAGGACTCTCATTTAACTGGCTATTACTGATGGTGGCCGGCGTTACCGCTGATGAGAAGGCGTGGAATTCAGAGCTCATTAATTCTTACAGGAAGAAGGAAATAATGAGGAAAATCAAGCCTGACTGCTACAGATAGGCACAATGTCATTTTTCCAGACCTCTCACTCAAACTCCAGTTCAGAAAATGCTGCGGTTTTCTGCATTTACATGAGTGATGTGTCCTCGTGATGTCACTAGAAAAAAAAACAATTATGTGAAATCTCACACATAAATATGAAATCCCCCAGCAACATGTCCATCTGGCATTCAGACTGTCGGGAAAGAAATGTATATTTAGCCTTAAGAAAATACAGGACCATTAAAATAATTTGCACCAAAATTACTGAAATTGAATAAAATACCCACAAAGCTTAATATTGATTCTCACTACTGTATTACTTGTACTTTATTACTCAATATATATATATATATATTTAAGCAGTTTATTTTAGCAAGGATACATTAATTTGATCAGAGACAATAAAACACTTATTTTATATATTTTTTTAATATATATTTGACAAAAGAAAATTTATTAATAAGCACAAATGTTTTAGATTTTTATGATTTTTATGATTTATTTTTGCATACAGTATTGATAATATTTAGGGAAAATGTGCATAATTGTAAAAAAAAAAAAGAAAAAAAAAAAAGGAAAAAATATAAATATGCATATTTTTTTTTTTTTTTTTGAAGCAAATGTAGTTCTTGTTATTGTTTTAAATTATCTTATTTCTTTCTTTTGATTTTGGGGTGAAATATAGCCAGGACGTATTCCCGTCGGGCTTTGTGTCCATAAAAACCTGACCTTTTTCTTAAATAAAAACATTTAAATTTAAATGCATTCAGAATATATAAAATACATCGTCCATGCTTATTGCGCAGGTTTGGAATTAGCATATTTCTTACAAGATATACAATAACAAACATAGCTTTGAAAACTATGTTTTTTATGGCATCATATGTATTGCATTTGGGTCTTTGCTGTTTTTTTCTCTGATTTTGTACACACATACACACACACAACAAAAAGCTGTCTCCTCCTCTGTGGGACTAGGTGTTATCGTCTCAGAGCAAGGTGAGGTTCACAAAAGACATTCACCAGAGGTCACCTTTCCCACAATTCACTGGGGCCTTCTGAACCACAATCTGGCATGTCAACAACAGGGTGGCAGAATAGACTCCTGACAAGGGAGAGATTAAAAAACGAACAGGCTTAAATTAGAAAGAGAGAGAGCGAGATAGAGAGAGGCTGAATAAAAAAGCTTCTATGTGTGATTGATTACAGTATTCCCCCTCTCTAAGGCAAAAAAGTGTTGCTATACCAACTTTTGTTTTACCGAGGTGTACGATTGAAAAATCTGCTGCAATTAAGTCTACCCACAATTTGACCACAAGCAAAATGAGAAAAACAATGTTGCCCTGAGATCAATCTCAGGTAAATTACTATCCAATTTCAAGAGAGTGGATCTTATTTCATTTGTTAAGAATAATTGCATTTACATTTGGCAAATGCATTTATCCGAAGCAACTACAACTTCATGCATTAACCCGTGATCTTGTTGTTGCCAGCACTATGCTCTACTATTTGATTAACAACAATGCTAGATAATTGCTCAGTAAAATATGATGGTATGATGTACTTCAGAAGAAACCCGCTCCAAACAACATGCAAAAACTAAAGTACCTATGGTTAGATAATGTGGTTAAACAAGAATGAATTGTTAATGACGTGTTGTTGGTTTTTTATGTCTGTTTGGATTGTCTTTTCTTTGTTATGTGTACATTCATTGTAACGTATCCTTGAGCTCTGGAAAGGTGCTATATAAATAAAAATTATTATTATTAAAAATAACATAGCTCTGATAGTCTTAACAGAACTAAAAGTTAGATTAAAACCATTTTTGCTTGCTTATATCAGTCTTTGAGCTCTTCTACAAGAGCAGTGCTGTATCAGGTGCGCTAACGAGCAAGTTTACTACATTAGCTGACTATGTGATGTAATTTATTTAATTAACAAACTCTTATGTAAAAACTTTCACGATACAGACAGGAATACAAATGTAAAGTTTGGTGTGTATAAGTGCTACTGAAAAGAAGATTCATGGCTCAGTGTAGGAAAAAAGCCATTGAGAAAACAGCCTTCAAAAATGTATTGTAATTGAAATCTGTTGAAACAAATAGATAAATGGCTAGAAAAGAAACACTTAACAGTGTCGCTTGGATATTTTCTTTCTGCTAGTATGAAACACTTTATGAAAAACCAAAAAGCCAAAAAAGATGAAATTGGTCCTTGAAAAAAACAGTGTTTTTGCCTGAAGGTAATTCTGGAATCTTAAATAAGTTACTAAACAGATTCAATGTATGACTAAACAAGTGCACATGCAAAACCTAGTCAATGAAACAAAAATATTAGAGGCAAATGGAGACATGTGTGCAGTACCAAGCTAAAAAACATAATGGATGCTTGAGGGGGAGAGAAACACATGGCGAATTAACCCAGCAGCCTATGCCCGCCTCATGCCCGTGACCTGTATATCTCTTACCGTCAGCCAAAGAGCCAATGAGGAACATCTGTTAGACTGTCAATCTCCCTTACCACCCACCCCCACACACACAGCACAATCTCATCACAGGCAGCAACCTTCTTCTTTCCTCCACTGGAAAGGTTGCCATGCTCACATGGTTAGCCAAGCTGCTGACATTTGTTAGTCTGTTTATGTGGAAATAGATAGTGTTATTACAACGAGGTGTGCTGCTCTCGGCCCATCTGCACCGACACAGCTGCTGAGCCTCGCAGAAAAACAAAAAAGCAAAGAAGAGGAAAGAAATAAATGTCACAAGATAAAAAGCCAGTTGGCATTGAAGGCCTTGCACTCCTGCCTGGGAGAGGATTTAGGAAACAAAGCCGACCACAAAGAAAAAAAATGTGTGCGTGTAAAATTCCCTGCTTTGTGTTTGTGGATCGCCGCTGCATGCATATTTTTTCCCCCATGCACTCATTCTGTCGTCTCTGCATACGTGAAACCTGAACCTCTAAATTGGCCTGCTGAGGAATCATCTCCGCACATACCGACGAATGATCGACAGAATAGAAGCCAGTCATGGAGCTTGGCATTTCCGTCAACAAATTGAGCTAAAAAATACAAACAGTCCCTTTGGGAGCTGCCATTCATTTCCCCCGGTGAAGACGTTTTGTGGTGTGCTGCGGGTTCGGCTTATCACCCGCTCAGCTTGATTCTTATCGAAATCAGTTCATGCGGACAAATGGACGGAAAAGAAGAAAAGTGACCACACAGAATTCAAACTCTATCATTTTCTCCTTATAACATCCAACCCTTTTAGACTCTCTTGTGTACGATGTCTCATCAAAATGTATTTCTGATAATTATAGATTATCAGGGATAAACAATCATAACTAGCCTAAGCTCTAGTAATATACTGTACTTATACTGGCCTTCAACAAATATTTGCACAACCTGGTCTCATAAACATATGTGCCTCTGCGCACTTTTTGTGCAACACCGTTTTATGTACCTTACTGCATATTTAAGAACAGTTTCAAAGAGTAATGTGCTAAAACACAGGTTCAATACGTGAACCCCAGTGCATTTTTATTACGTTGTATTGCAGCGGTTCAGAATTGAAATATCCGTGGACTGTCGCTAAAAGTCAATGCTCTATCACATTGGAAATATGCCCTACACCAAATCCAATCCTAAACTTACCCGATAGTGTTAACAATTGCAAAACTGATAAAAAAAGACATTTGTTGATGCAACCGTGCCATTTCAACTTCCTTTTACACAGATTTGAACTGTTTTTTTTAACTGTAGTTACACAGGATTCAGACCGGAGCTCCTTGCTTCTTAAACACATCTCTGTACTCCGTGAGCTACCGTACAAACCTACTGTTAGGCCTGCAGCGACGCGTCATCACGCCCACTCCTTTTTTCCTCTTAACTGATGCCTATTCAATCACGCTGTGATAACTGCAACGGCGGCTCCCGCCGAAGCTCCCGAGATTGAGGTCTCTGCAGAGCAAATGTGGGCATTTCTCAATTTCTGGGCATTTTCAAACCGCTGGGTGTTTCTCAACCATGCAATCAAAATGATCCCCCTGACCTAACCCTAACCCTAAACCTACCCTCACTATGACGTCGGCCAATCAGTAACATGGTTAAAAACACCCTGATGTGGTAACTCCCATTACAGTTGCTGCAGAGACCTATACTTGGGATGCCTCTGTATACTACTGGACGAATCTACAACCAATCAGACCACTCAATCCGATGACATATGTGTAGCGGCGGAACCTGAAGCCACCGTAACCTTCATTAAAGCAGTAGGAAAATGTCTTTACTTACTTAAATTACTTCTGCTCCACTTACAAAGAAGAGCTGTCATGAAAATTTCTCAAAACAGCTGCAACAGCAGAGTCGAACGATTGTTGCTGCTCTGTACAATGGTTCTCAGACGCATAACTGCTGAGTCATCGCGTTACACCCATCTTAGTCATTTCTCATTGGTTCCCACTTTTTTGGGAACAGAAATGCTCTAAAAAGGCAGCTTTACCTGACCGACTTTGCTCGCGAAATTGAATGCACAGGAAGTATGGGCGGGCCCAGGCTACTGCTTTTATGCTTTTTGTGCAGGATTTGTTGATTAATAGAAAAGCATTCATTTGAAATTGAAATGTTTTTAAAACTGTCTTTACAATCACTTAACGATCAATTTGAAGCATATATGTGGGTCTGTAAGATGAAAAATGTAAGTACATTTATATTATTTGATTTATTTAGCATTTGTATTCAGTTTCACTTTATAAAAGCCCTCGAGTATATCACAGTGGTTTTAACATGTTGAGGAGGGTTGCACCACAACAAAGAAGTTCAGCATCATTGTATTTGTAGATTGGCCTCTGCCACCTTGAAACCTCAGGTTATCCTTATCTTTCCTGTGTCCTAAAAGCTCTAAGCCTTTAAATTCAAACGATCCCGTTTAATATCCTTCTCTATCCTTTTGAAAATGTCTTATAGTAATGCACACAGACAGACTGCCTTGATGTTTAATGCTAGCTGAAATATTCAAATGAGAGCCCATCATATCTCACTATTGTCAGGACGGGGTATGTGAAAGGATCCTCAAAAACAAACTGTCAAATTTTTTCCTTGTTTTGATGGATGTTGGGTAGGCAGCCTGCTGAATGCAGTATCAGCTGGAATGTAATGAGAAAATGAGAAGGGGGATGATGTATAGCCACCTTTGATCCTCCGCTGCTTTTATCAACTGAATTGACTAGCCGCAGTGCACGAGGTTGTAAATTTGACAAGCTGTTTATACGAGTGTTTGAGAGAGAAAGAAATATAGAGAGAAGGAAGAACAACAAAGCCATTTATCATAAACCACTGAGCCATATCAGATGTGATAAGTCAGTCCCATGTCTCTGTTTAGGATGCTGTAGTTTTTGATCAATGTTTGATTAAAGGCGAGTCGGGTTATGCGGCGGCCCTCTTGGTAATACGTATAGCCATGTTATGAAAAGCTAATTTGTAACTTGTGACTACAACCTAAACTAAATTCTTGTTTTACTCTATAGGAGTTAAAGAACAGTCAAAGCTTAACTCTTTGATGTGGCATGACAGGCCGCGGAAGGAAGCACAGAGAGCAGTCAGCAAATTTCCTTTTGCACAGATCTGGCCCATCAACAGCTGAAGTGTGGTGCTATAGTTTGTGTTTGTCTGCCAAAAACTGGTCCACATCTTTTGTTGCCAGAACAGAACCAAAATAGTGCCATAACCCAACCCAGAGTGAGGCAAATAACAAAATGACATATGGTATTCTTATATGGCTGAGTACTGTAAAGGGCTGATGGCCCTTATGTGGCCCACATGTGGCTGATTTATTTATTTTTTTTTTTTATACCAGTAAATCTTAAACAGTTTTGGTCCAGCGAACACAATCCGGGCCACACTTCAGCTGTTGATATGGGCCAGTTCAGTTTTGTAGTTAGCTAGCCATATACCAAAAGCTACTAGCAAAACATGCTAATCTGCAACAACTTTGAAGCTACTTTAATATCTTAATTTAACTATCTGATAATTTCTAAAAATTGCTTTGAAACATGAGATGACAGTCAAGCATTATTAATTACTTTTTTTTAACACCCCTTACTAAAAAATAACAAATAGGTTACTTCTGTAACCCAGGTTCCCTGAGACACGGGAACGAGTACTGCGTCTGCTAAGACACTATGGGAAAAACTTTTTTCCTTCTCACTGAAGCCCTTTTTAATCACGCAGTAAAAACTGCACGACCATTGGCTAGAGCAATGCCAATCTGGACAAACCAATCAGTTGGCCGATACGTGTGAGCCTGAACTCGCGGTTTGGGCGTGTGACGGCCAAAAACTGCGGGTTAGTACTTTACATATACAAAAGGCTCATGAGCCTAAGCTCAGGTTTTGAGTGTTTAACAGCCAAACACGGTGAGCTAATGAATTCACACTTTAAAGGCTCAAAAGCCTGAGCTTGTGGTTTGGGCGTGCGACAGCCAAGCAGAGCAAACTAAAAGTTTTAACCCTTTAGGCAGAAAGGACCCTGAATTTTAAAGCCAGGACATCCAGATTGTAAAACCTGACAAACGTGGATGGCAAATCTGTGACAGGGAGATTCCGCTAGACCACGCCCCTGACGAGGCGATGCCCTTAGTTGAATGGGCTTTTACTCCTTACTTTAAATAGGGCAGTCCTGGCCCAGAGAAGAGTAAGCTAGCAAAATAACATCCACAACCCACTTAGAAAGCCTTTGCTTCTAGACCGGTAGCCCATGGGAGCGGATGCGGCCGACCACTGAATATAGGCTCTTAATGCCCTGACGGGGAAGAGGGGGTTAAAGTCATGGCCCTCATTCGGGGGTAGCGTCATAAGAGATACCACCTGCGCTCTGAACGGAGTGGAGAACACCTTTAGTATATAACTGAGCCTTGGTTTCAGGAGGACCTTTGAGTCATTGAGCCCGAATTCCAAGCCGGCGGGGCTCACAGACAGTGCTTGAAAATCGCCTATTCGCTTAACTAAAGCTAATGCCAGCAGCAGAACAATCTTTAGTGTCAGCGCTTTCACTGTAGCTGTTTGCAGGGGTTCAAAGGGCGCACATCTGAGGGCTTCAAGCACAGTGGGCAGGTCCCACATAGGGATTGTGCGAGGGTGAGAGGGTCTGAGCCGTCTAGCTCCTCTTAGAAAATGGATAATAAAAATATCCTTGCCCACAGTCTGGCCTGCTATAAGGTCGTGGTGGGCTGCCACGGCCGCCGCGTCAGCCTTAAAGGATGGATGGGGAGTGTCCCCTATCCAGCAGGTGTTGTAAAAAAAACAGTATAACAGATACTTGGCATGACGAGGGGTTTTCGTTGCGCTCTGCGTACCACTTTGAAAATACTGACCATTTCACAGCAAAAGCGGGTCTCATAGCTCTAGCATGAGATATATTGTTTAGTACGCGCTCGGGGAGGCAAACAGGCTCCCGTCGAGCTGCCATAACATGTAGGGCCCACAGGCTGGGCTGTGGGTGCCAGATTGAGCCCTCTGCCTGAGAGAGGAGGTCTGAGATAGTTGGGTTGTTTGTGCGTGAAGAGTCCATTCCTGTGGATTGACTGCTCCATATAAAGCTGTTAAGGGGGTTAAGCTGCATGTGAAGCTAAACAATGTAACATAAAAACTTTTACTTGTTGGAATTGGAAAAAGAAGCTTACTGGAAATCTGCATTATTTTTTACAGATGTCCTATTGTCAAACTACTCATTTAAAATGTCGACATTTTAGTACTGTCACTACATTTAGTTAGTGATTCCCCACAACTGATGCAGTACTTACATGGCAAAGACTGAGTTAATGTAAACAAGACCTATTTTTGATCATGAATAAAATTACTAAAATAATTAATATTAGGGGGAAACTTTTTTGTTTCTCTGTTTGTGTGGGTTTGGTTTACAGGGGATAATACTTTTTTATTGAACATTATTTTTGAACATTTAGTTATTGTAATTTTAATATAAATTAATTAAATAGGCTACTTAAAAAATGGACTCATTAGGGAACAATTATTTGCAAGTGATATTTTTATTTTCAAATTCTCACATTCACCGTGAGACTTAATAAATTCATTTCTTAATGTTCTTGTAATCACATTTAATAATGAATTACACCTCATTCTCAATCGCAAACGCTTATAGCTTATATTAAAATGGAAAAATTGGACAAAAAATATTAAGTCACTGGGGTATATTTGTAGCAATAGCCAACAATACATTGTATGGGTCAAAATTATTGATTGCTTTTTTTTTTTATCAAAAATCCTTAGGATAATAAGTAAAGATCATGTTCCATTAAAGTATTTTGTCAATTTCTTACCGAAAATATATTAAAACTTAATTTGATTAGTAATATGCATTGATAAGATCTTCATTTGAACAACTTTAAAGGTGATTTTCTCAGCATTTCGATTTTTCTGTACCCTCAGATTCCAGATTTCCATATAGTTGTTTCTCAGTCAAATCATACATCAATGTGAAGCTTATTTATTCAGCTTTCGGATCATGAATAAATCTAAATTTCGGAAAATTAACACTTACAACTGGTTTTGTTGTCCAGGGTCACACATATTTGCCTACTTGCATCTTTCCTCACACTCATTCACCACTAAAACAGAGTTTCACTGGAACATTAAAGCCAACCTCATTTCATCTGATTGGCCATCCCAATCATTTTGAAGAGCACTGTTATTTTACTGTTAGTAAAAATAGTAAAAAAAAATCTTGATATGTAGCATCAAGAATATTAAAAAGTATTTTTAGGCTGGTCCAGAGGATTTAGCAAACATCCATTCCTACAGTCACCAATTCTAGTGTTGTGTCATGTCTGCAAGTGGTCTTTCTCCTCCCCTTGCATCAGCTTGCACATGCTAATGTACACATGGTGTGCATATTAGTGTCTATATGTGTTAGAATGCCTCATGCTTCTATAAGGGAACATCATTCTACAAAGTGGACACATTTGCCCTGGAGGTAGGATTCACACATAGGACAGTGATGGTCTAGTCTTAAGAAATTACATTATGGAGGATTGAGTCACACACATTGAGTGTAGGGTACAAGCTTGACGGACTGATGTTGATGTAAATAGGATTCAACATCTCAAATACACATGGGCCTATAACACAAATTAGCTAGCATATATGCTGCAAGTCATAAGCACATAATGGGATGTAAGCCCTAGATTTACATGGAGACAAACCCATATTTGCACACACGTAATACTGCACAGTATTTTTTGATTTATGGAGTGATAAAAAGAGGCATCCAAAATCCCCTTGATAAAAACCTTTGACTACTGTATAATATGTCAGCTAAATGAAACCAAACTTTGGGTTTGTACGAATGTATGAAGAATATATTTAATTAGATAATGAATATTCATATTTAAACATAACACCCGATAAATCTTCTTATACAAAACAATTCTCTTCACTTTGATTAATTAACAAGTATGGCCCTATCCAGTTGATAGCCTATAATACATTTTACTAAAAGACAAGCCAAAATACTTATTAAAAGAAAGGTTTGAAAATAAAAGGCACCCTAAGGGGGGAAACAGCATAGGGGTATATCATGCACTGGTGCCAGCTCGCTCCAGCATGTTTGAGGAATTGCCCTACATGCACACTTTGTGATTACAATCAGAAAATCAACAGCTGCATTGAGTGTGGATCAGATCTCACAATCACGGGCGAGTGGAGATGTGTGATGCTGCTACGGTTGAATTTTGCTGAATATTTCACTGCACACTGATAGCTATTAAAATCCAAACAGCCCCTGTCTGCTGAGCTATCGTGCTCACAAAGGACTGCAGGATGATTATAATGATGGCTGTAGCCTGGGAACTGTTGCATTTAACATGACATACTGCTGAAATTGGCACAATGTGCAAATGTTCCCCAGCTTACCAAGGACACCCTTTCTGTTTCACTCTTAATCACTTTTGAGTTTATTGCAACATTGCAACACTCATCTCCACTGCAGTCTGTCTTCACTTCCTGCCACAAAAGACCCTGGCAGTTATGTCAAAACGAGTTAGTGCTTTACGGGTTGATGATGGTGAATCACAGGATGAGTATATGAAAACTGTCCAGGGTCTGTTGGGTCACACACCATTTTGTGTGAAAATGACATTTTCCAAACCAGATGGGAATGATGCTGAGAGTATATAGTTCTGAAAGAATTGCAGGTGAGTAAGTATGGCACCCACAAAGACCCCATGTGGTTTTCATCCAAAATATCTTAAATTGTGTTGATTAACGAAGCTTTTACAGGTTTGGAGCGACATAGGAGGACAATAACAAAATTTGGGGGTGGAGTAAAGTTTACTCAGTATAACTTTAAAGACAAACCATGAGCAAATTTAACAGAATTGCTTAAGAAATTTAGAGTATCGTGTATAATTCACTCTTCCACTTCTCGTGGAATCATTTTCTTTTTCAGATGTAGTGTGAACTAACGGAGGGACAGGAAAGGGACTAATCTGCATATTCATGAAGCCATGTACTAAATTTGATAAGGGTGTAAAATTATGTTTAAGCCATTTTAAGGCATGAAGAAACTATTTTCACCCGAGAAATGTTGAAATGTATTATTTTGATGATCAAAGATTAATTTAAAGGAATAAATCAGTGACTGCAGGGGAAGTAAAACATAGCAAAATGGTGGAAATATTAGGATATGTATCCTAATGCATCAGTTTTATACCATCACCCCCATTCTCACATGCAGGGCCAGAGACAACAATCCTGTTTTCCTCCTTGATTGGTTTCAGTGGGTGGTTTATTAAGGCTCTGCGTGTGTCAGTTTAACACAGCAGTATTTGAGGAAGGGCCTGATGTATAAAACATTTGTTTTGATGTTTAGACTTAGTGGTGCAAAAAAAATAAAAATAAATAAGTGGAAGTGGGATTCTGTGGGGGATTTAAATGAGGGTGGCAACTGGCAAGCAATGAAAATGCTGATGACCTTAGCCTGCCTGTGCAGGAAACTCCTGTGTCCTGTCGAGGAAGGGTGAGGTGATGCCTATAATAAGAAAGAAATGAAATGCACCTTTTCTGCAATAAAATTACTTGCACTAATAAAATAAGGTGAAGCCGGGGGTATTTCCTATTGTAGTTGTCAAATTTTGGTGCGTTTCCAATACTATAATTAAAATGAATAATTATGATGTCAATAGTTAATTAAACTGAATTAACTAAACAGTTAATTACACTGTAGTTAATAAAATAGTTAGTAGTAACCATTGTAAATAGCAAGAAGTTTAAAACAGTAACAAAATAATTATGCTATAAAAACTCATCATAAAAATAAGATAAATAAACTGTAAATAAACACACACACACACACACACACACACAATCTGTTTCTGAACAGATCCTTCTCTTTTCATTTTCTTTCATTACTCTGTCTGCATGCCATGGTTTGTGATTCCACAGCGGTGAATATGGTAAGACAACAAAAAACCTGTATTAACTTGCGTTAAACTGCTACAGGATTTTTTTGAATTCAATAAAATCACAGCATTTCTGAACATGCTTCTTACTTTCGCTGACTTATTCCAACTGTACGCCACAGTTTGATGTACCACAATGACGTGGTTAAGTAAATCTGACAGCAATATAAATTAAGTCCAGTCTGAATGTATCAAGTTTTAAAGTGCAGATTCACTGTAAGTTTCCAAAGTAATACCATTTTTTGGATAGTTTGCTAGATGATATGATATGATGTGATGTGATATGAAAAAAAAACATATTTTCCAAATTAAGACTGTAGAAAACAAAGTTTAGATCTTTTGTTCTCAGTGCAGCCCATGAATTGTGAGGTTTAGGCTACAGTTATTTTGTTATTTTTTGTTTTTTGTTAAGTTGTGGAGGCTATTCTGAAATTTATGAACGACTGAGAGAACGTTGGTCATTATTCACCGTCACAACAACAAGGCACATGTTAATTAATTATTCTGGTTTTTACCTCAGAACGATGTATATCTCCGTCAGTCCGGTAGGTGGCACTGTGCGCTCTGAGATCTGTGCACTGCCACTGATGAACAGAAAAAAACTCAAAACCTGGCACGAAGAAGACTCTGGAAGAATCATGGCGGTGGATAAGAAAGACGCACGATCAGGAAAAGCTCCTAAAAAAGAGTCCCAGCCTTTAATTATCGCCAAAACTCCAGCAGAGGAGCAGCGTTTAAAGTTGGAGAGGTTGATGCGAAATCCAGTGAGTTGTCCCTGTAACGCAAGCTAGCGGTTTTATTTGTAGTAACTCATGCTAATGATGCTAACGTTACTGAACTGTTGCAGAAGCATTGAACATAATATTAAGTTTTATATTTTAATTTTAAAGGATAAACTTGCGGCCATTCCAGAGAAACCAAAGGAGTGGAATCCACGCGCTCCGCCAGAGTTTGTGCGGGATGTGATGGGTTTGTGTGCTTCTTTACAGATTCTCAGATGAAGCTAAAATTAATTTCTACCTAACGTTAGCTCTAAATATATCATCAGTTTTACATGCCAATATGACTTTCAAAAGGAAATTTATAAATGAATTAATATAATAATTTATAGTTTGTTTTTGCTCGTAGGAAACACATATTTACAAATTCGTCTGTCTAAATGATCTGTAACGTTAACTGAAAATCAATTTTCAGATTTTAGCCCTCGTAAATAATCAGTCCAGATTAATTTGTGTTTTATTTCTTTGTTGAATTTCCGCAGGTTCCAGTGCTGGAGCAGGCAGCGGTGAATTTCATGTGTATAGACATCTGCGCCGCCGAGAGTATCAGAGACAAGACTTTCTGGAACGAATGTCTGACAAGGTACGTTTTCAATAGAGGCAGGCCGATATTAGGCATTTTCCAAACTATCTGTATCGGCATTTATAATGGCCGATAAATTAATATTTCGAAAATAAAATAAAAACAGACGAAACCACCTTTCAACCATGTCATGAGTTTTGGCGTTGTATAGTTTGTCCACCAGCTACATCGTCCCTGTTTGCAACACTCGTGTAATAATGCTTTAATATATTTTGAAATATGGGTAAAGCCTGCGTAATGCTTATTGGTGATATGCAGAGTTTTTTTCCCAGTCCTACCTGAGACTTTTAAACTAAAAATGACTTCCAGTGAACAGCAATAAATCCAGGTGCTTCAGTGGAATGTGGATCCACCTGTTATTTGTAGCGGCCTAAATAACAGAAGCTGGGTGTGAGCAGCAGTGGATCTGCTCTGCTCTTCAGCTCACAGGTGCACACGACAGACCGTTGTCAGTCAAGCTTAATTTAAATGAACTTGTCATTGTAATTTTCTGGTGTGTGTGATGCACTGTTCCTCACTTTTATATTTGGAATCATCTTAGGAAATATGCTTAGGTCGCATGAAAAATCAACTCTTTGTCACATCAAGCTCCTCTTTCTTACATGCGGTGTTGGAAAGTCAGATTCATTTAAGTGCAATTTGATTGAAATTGATTTACACTAATATTTAAAAGGTTTGTGTGCATTTATAAAAGAAGCTTCTTACACCTAGCAAGGCTGCATTTATTTGATGAACACAGCAAGTGCAGTAATATTTGGTGAAAAATTTTGCTAAATAAATATTTTGAACATTCAAATGTTTTAAAAATATAAAAACATTTATTATTATTATTATTAATTCTAAGAAGTTTTTGCAGCGTAATATTAAAATGCACTTTTTTCTTGATTCTTTGTGTTTATTTAAAATGAATATAATTTGTATCCTTTCTGTCCTTTGATAAATGCAATAGATTCTGGCTGAATAATTTAAAAACTTGAGGGAAAAATGTAGAGTATGTTCTTTAACTTAGGCTGGGTTGATGGTGGTTCCTTTTACCGGGGGAAAACAATTCTAAAAGGTAGTACAGTTAGTGTTGGTTCACAAATAGTTTCTTTTGTTCTTGCAGCAAAAGCAAGATGAAGATTACATTGAGAAGGTGAAAGAAAATCAAAAGGCTGCTGAGGAAAGAACGGCCAAACGCAGAAAGAAGAGGTTTGCAAATACTGTCTTGTTTGTTTTAGATGCCTTAGAATAATTTACGGAGAGTTTCTGAGACTCTGTTCTTCTGTGTCGTTTAGGGAAAAGTTGAAACAAAAGAAGCTGATGATCAAGAAAGCCAAGATGGAAAGCAAAACCGAAAAAGGTACGAGATAATGAAATTATCTTAGAAATCCACCCCATTGTTTTCTGCAACACCAACTGGAATACATTTACTGAACAGTGTCTGAAGACTCAAGTCAAATATACTTCAATGGGTCATTTATTGTAGTTAATCGAGCTGACTGATTTTTTTACATTTTCTGAAATATGAAATGAATCCTCTGTGATTTAATGTTGTAAGTGAGTGTTTATTATGAGCACTATATTTAAAAGAGCTGTTTATGGATGGTAGCACAGATCATTATTATAGCAACTGCACTTCTTGAATTTCAGCATTCATCTGAGCAGTGAGTAATAATGTGTTTGTTGTGTCAGCAGGCTCAGAGGAGAAGTCATCATCATCATCATCATCCTCTGCTTCTGAAGCAGAAGAGCAAGAAGATGAAGACATGCCTAGCTTCATCATGGGGAAGAGGTGACAGCATATGAGCTGAGCTTAATTATACTCAAAATCATTGGAATCAATGTTTCAGAATATTTTGAGCTTGAGTCTAATGTTCAACGTTCGAGGTTGATGTTGGAAAAGCTGAATGTTTTTCTTTCATTGGAGTGCTGATGATAAAACAGTGTGACCTGGGGCCTGTTCCATAAAACAAGTTTACCAAATAAGCCAGGCTTATGGCAGATAGTCTGACTTATTTTAAAGCAAATTAATTGGCAATAAATCAGACTAACTGAAATAAACTTATTTGGTAAGCTTGTTTTATGGAACAGGCCCCAGGGGTGTATTCCAGAAAGCAGGTTATGTGACATACCCAGTTAAGGGTAAACTTAGTGGATAACCTTAACATTCGGTTCCAAAACAGAGGTAACTTTCTGGGTATGTATGTAACCATAGGAACTTACTCTCTGAAGATGCTGCTCGGTAATATATTTACCAGTCGGTAATTTATTTGCCAGTGGGGTACTAGCACTGTAATGTCTCTTTATTTAATTAAACCAATGTTCTAGCTCATTTGAGTTTTACATTACGTGACCATATGTGTACATATTAGGGGTGGCACGGTTCATGAAAAAAAATCCGTTGACATTTCCGAACGCCTTTCTGCAGTTGTTTAATAAAAGCGGGCTTTTCACACAAAAAAAGTGCATGTGTCAATAGTATAAAAAAATATCGGTTTTAGCTCTGTCGGACGCGGGCCGGCCTCGGACAGAAAACTGCAGCCCGATCCCTGCTCTATTACCTATGAGCGGAAATAAAACAATAGATAGAACTGCGACTGTATGCAAGTATTGTGCAACACGCATCCAATTCAGTTTATTAATGATTACATGATATAACGTTTTTAATACTGTATCCTAAATTCTGGATAATTAAGCTATATATCATATGCTGAAGTACATTTCTGGAGTGTTAAAGATTTAAAGAAAAAATAACAAGAATAGTACAGAACCGAAAACCGTGATACAAACTGAACCGTGGGTTTTGTGAACCATGCCACCCCTAATTAAAACTATGAGGTACTATTCTAGCAAGAACAACACTGGACAAAAATACATGATGATTCCCCAAAAATGAGTCCCAGTATGAATAAAACAGTATGAAATGAATTCTAGTCCAGTTTTCAGCTGTTTAATTGTAGAATATTGTTACTTTTGTTCTTTAGGCTGCTATTCTTATACTACATGTAAGCTACACGTGAATCCTAACAATTCTGAGGACGTTTCGTGCGTCTTGATGCCTTTTAGTATCTACTTAGTTTTTTTCTTGTCACGGTTTCGTGACACAGATGGAGAGAGTTAGTGGACCTGGTTGGTCTGGAAGCCTTCATTCAGAGAGATGCGGGAGGGTTTAACATCAATCATGGACGCTAGCGAGCGCTAATCAACACATCTCCACCCCCACGGTATTCACACCCTCGTTGAGTGACTGATGCCTTCTCATATTCTCCGCCTCAAAGAAAGAGCTAAGCACCTCGGGAAGGATGATTCTCTCAAGCGGGTGCATTCACGAGCGAGCCAGTGTTTAAACTCTCCTCAAATGTCCCATCCTTTTTAAGAGTATTAAACGCTGATCAGCGCTCTGGAGCCTGACCGATTGCACGAGAGTGAAGAGAGAAGAGTGACAAAGATTTGGACAGGAGGAGCTTTCGGCTCTTCCATTAAATCACTACCAGAGCTTTATAGAGACCAGCTTCAGCCTGCTCTTTAGTCAATAAAGGGCTTTCCAGGAACTGTACCAGCATGTTAGCGCCCCACAAGGCCCTGGGACATGTCAGAGCTGGCCGTGGCCAAAGACAAGAGCAAGCCTTTTTAGTATGATGTGAGAGACTATCTATACAGTGTAGGTCCATAGGTTCATCTGCAGACCATGTTTTTTTTAAAATACTTTCTAAGTATTCATTTCCCATACTAATTAGCAAAAGATATACAAATATAATGCAGCTGTAACGTAATTGTGATATTTAATTGTAAAAAGCTCCCTGTTTTTATACTTATCTTACTTGGAGTTAATCTTCAAATACACTAGTTTACAATAATACAATACATACAATCATTTAACACTGTTTATCGCCATCTTTAGCAAATCTCAAAATGCATATCCAATTTTCATTCTGTCCAGTACATTTTAATGCTGTGATGCCAAAATGAAGTGGATTTTAGTTTCCAGGAATTAAAGTTAAACAAAATTCCATTGAATTTGATCTATCTTTGAATATCCAGAATATCTTTGAATATTTATTATACTTTAATATTTAATGGAAAGTTACTTTGGCCCAAATATTGATTTAAACACTTTTATTATTTACTATTTATTTTAATCCAATTTTTAATGTTCATTTACAAATGTATTTGTTAAAAATACTAGTATTTAGTCGAGATGAATGCATCTCTGTTCAAAATGAAAACGGTTCTTTGTTTTTTGTGGTTCTATATTTAATAAATAACTCTCCATTTAAAGAAACATATTTGATATTTTAGCACTTCTTCATTTGCATCGTGTCCATTCCTTAGTTTGTAGTATAAAGCTCTTTCAAGATATGGCTCAAAAATCAAGCAGGTTGTGAAATTTCAGAAACACATCTTATGAACAGTCCTGTAGACCTTCATTTTGTTGAGCCACATTCTTTGGGACTCATAAATTGGGGATTTGCATTTTAAGATTATCAATTTGAGATTAACAGTCAAAATAAGAAATCCAGCTACCATAAAGTCCTGGCCCAAGTTCAAATTACGTTAACATGTGCGTCAAAGCAAAACAGCAAGACTATTTCTGACATTTATCAGTTACTCATTACAGTTTGTTGGCGCTCAGCTGATAACACGTTGTCTTCGTAAAGACAATGATTAGTTTTAGTTGGAACTCCGTACGCACCTGGAATACTGCTGACCGCTTAATGGCTTTTTAATCATTCTTTAATTATTAAGTATTCCACACCAAAGGAAGTGTTGTGGTTATACTGGGTCATTAGACACATGAAGAAAACCAGACTGCATTTGCATGATTTAACCAGCAGGTGAGGCTACGGTCTCAGTGCATCCAGGGCCCCTCAATGCAAAGCTGCCAGTTTTCCCTGCAATCTAATGCAGCTTCATTTTAAACAAACAAAAAAATGTAATGAAATCTTGTAATCTAAAGCAGAGTGTTAATCTAAAGTGTTGATTTGCATAAAAATGCGTTCGAGTTTGTTAAAATCCCCAAACACCAATGCGTTTCGATGCTTAACATTATCTACTTGAATACTTAACAGACCTAAGGCGCAGGAAGTGTGGGCCAGTTTTTTAATAAACGCTAAAACTAGACGTCCAGAGCTTCTTTCTTCTTTGCTTGGGGCAGGGCTCATGGTAGAATGAGAAGGCAGCGTGGGTAATGTGATAGCCTGCTGCGTATCCAGTCGCTGCTAGGCAGCGTGGGTATTGTAGTGCGTCTTAGAGGCTGGATGAGTCATCCATTAACATCCTCTGGATGTGTTTTGGAAGCAGCAAACACACAACCCTGTTACGAGCGCAACATTCTGACACAGACATTAATGACTCTTACATGCCCTGTTAATAGCCAGCTAGGGGACTTTGTGCTCTCTTTGAAAAACAAATGAGCTGTTTTGCTTTAGTTAATATTATTATTTAAAGAGGTTTTGCTTTACAGACAGATCGCAGCCTGGTTCTACTGTACGTTTGAGTGTGTAAAACTTCTCAGCTCCTTTAACGTCGGTGTGTTTGTGTGTGTTGCAGTGAGGGAGTGCGGCTGGCCATCACAGTCCTCCTCGTGAGGTCTACGGTCATGGCTGACGCCGAGGACCCCCTTTAGAGCTTGGTGGCTTTGCCTCTGAAACCAGACGAGCCCGAGGTTGCACGCTGAGGTTTATCCAAAAAGCATCTTTTCCCACTACTTGGAGAATTTCAGAGGCAGAGAAAACACAGGGGGTCGTCCATGAATTCACCAAACACACCAGGTAAGAGATTCTACTCGCTCGTGTCGCACTTTGCAACCCTGATATTTGCTAATGGATTTTGTTGCTTAAGGCAATACTTCCAGGTGTTAAAGGCTGGAATACACTGCATGATTTTGGCCAGATTTGCGGTCTGCTGGAGGCAGCACTAGTTGCTGAAGGCCAGAGCCAGTGTGCAGATGTTGGGCAGTTTGGGGATATCAAACATGTTTTTGAAGCCAGTTGAAGAAACCTTTGTGCCTTCTTGAAACAAAGCGAATGTTTGTGTGTGAGATTTTATTTTATTTTATTTTATTTTATTTTATTTTATTTTACCCTCACTTTGGATTATTATTATTATTATCTATTATTATTTATTGATGGTTTAAAAGAAAGCCCATAAACTTTAATAGAAACAAATTTAAATGAATGACTCTGGATACTACTTTCTCCCAGTATCTGTAATGTTTTGATGGCTCGTATTAAACCACAGGTAATTAAATTCAAGAACCAAACAAGCCCCGTCGTCGTATACAGTGGCTAAAACTTCCATTTCTATTTCCATTGTACGCCAGTTTACCTGAAATGAATGCTTTTGCACTTTTTAAGAAGTCCTCACTGTGTCATCTTCAAGCATCTAAACCACAAAATAAACTAAAACCGTAATAGTTTTTCGCTTCATAAAGCATGGTGATATTTTACAATCTGCACTGTAACTGGTAACAGGACATCATTTGGATGTATTAGCATTGCGTTAGGAAAACAAATGATTAGCGTGGCTTTATTAAAAGGCGTTTGTTTGTTGTTACAGTAGTGGTAGTAGTGCAGCGTGACTCACAGCTCTAGCAATTACAGATCACGTTTGGAAGAAGATTTTTTGGTCTTGTCTGCGGGCGAGCAACCCGTTTTTATGATTGTGTGCATAATTGCATATAATTGTCTCGTCTCAGGTGAAGTTCAGCCAGGGTTTCTTGACTTGCTGCTCAGGCAAACAAAACCTGTGGATTTTGTCCATCCCTCCTGCATCTGTTGACACACTTTGCAGCTTTCTTCTCCTCCTCGCCCCTTTCTTCTCCCATCAGCCCCCTCTTAATGCTCCTTTAATTCATACCTTCGGCCCTGTGCCCGCCCCTGCTCTCTCTCCCCCCAGCGCTCCTCGCTTGCCTCTCTCTGACTCTCTGCTGTTTATAATTAGAACCGGTAACAACCTCTATTAACCCTCTGTCCCCCTCATGACGTCTTTGAATGTCAGTGGATGCCGTGGCAACCTTCTACGCTGCGCCCCGCTCCACATCAACACTGCCTGAGGGCTCTTCACTGATTGGCCCGTTCGCTTGCCGTCATGCAAACTCATTGGTTCTTTTACGTATGCTTGCTGTGTGTGTGCCAGTGTGATTGACATTTTATTGAGCGTACGGCTCCAGTATAACCAGCTCAGGAAGGTGCTCTTAATATATAACAGCAGATGGAGTGCTGTGTTTCTGGGTAACGTTGATTATGTCATTGTTTGTCATGATAGCTTTTCAGCCAGCAGGTGCTGAATGCTGTCCTTTCAATGAATTTTTCTGATTTGTGATTAACACACAAAGTTTTACATCTGGTCCTGTGGGATTTGAAAACCACTGTGCACGTCGCTGGTATAATGAGCCAAAATGAAGTGTTTGGAATTTGGTGCTATTATTGCAAGTTGCAATTGAGCTCCTGTCGCTGATTAACTGTAACTCGGGATGGTAAGATTCATTGATTCGCATTAGGGTTGTCTCAATCGTCTCATTGCGATTGTTTGATCGCATCCCGGTGTTTTCAGAAAAACACAAGGGGAAAAAAGACAAATGTATACAATCGACTAACCATTTGATCGACTGACTAACTGTGTTTACACCCGCACCACAACAGCTAAAGCCCATCTACACCGGACACGACAAAGTGACCACTGAAAAAATCATTTAAAACTTGTCAATATGTCATAAACAGAATGTAGCATTAGTTTTCTGTGGGGAAATTGTCGCACTGTGCCGCATCCAGCTTAGAGAGCAAAATAGGTTGTATTGTATTTTGTCACATCTTGCCGCTCGTGTCTAGTGTAGACAGGTGTAAACGAGACGTATCAGATGACACTCTTTAACTGACAGTGGAAAGGAAAAGCAGCCATTCAATACAGCAGGGGAAAAAAACTGCATTTAAAGAAATGTTTGCTTCTTTTTTTATTGTATTTTTGTTTTCAGTTTTTTTTTGTAATATGTGCATAATATGACTTTATTTTAGGAATATTTACGATCTGTTGATTATGGCAGTTTTTGAAACGTACATTCATTAAATAATTACTGTTATGTGTTAATATTTTTTCTTACCTGGAAAACTTGCAAAAGATTTAATTAAAATGATCACAGCAATGTGTGAAAATTATTTCATGAACTGAAAATAGCAAAAAATGGATGTAAGAATGAAATGTCAAAGCAATAAAACAGACAATTAATCGTCACAGTTGCCATGATTTCTTAGTTCATCGTCAGCCAAATTTCATAACCGTGCCGGCCCTAATTCGCATTGATGCATCTACGTAAGTTAAAGACACATTGGTTTAAAGGGAGCATGCTGTTTTCATCGCAATGCGACATTTCTGACAAATTTGTATAGGTTTAAAACCATTTGTATATGATTAGTAGTAGATGCTCTGTACTTTTAATATTTAAAAAGTTCATATTGCATTAAATTGAAATAGCACTGCATCCTTATAAGGATACATATGGATTGCATCTTATCAGTAGCTGCTTAATATGTGTATTTTTAATATACCGTATCATTGACAATGCATCAAGATGTGTTATCGCATCGGCCTGAGTTATGGAAATGTGCAATCCGTACTGTGTCATGTATTTATAGATTTACAGCTTATTAGATAGAAAACTAAACTTACCTTGTGCAACTTACATGTCATGAAGAATAACTTAATTAGCACTAATAAATGGCTAATATGGCTAGTAATATGCATGCTAATAAGCAACTAATAGGTGTAGCCGTAAAATAAAGTGCTGCTTTTTAATTTGCATTTAAAAAGGTAAACGTGATTGTACAGTATGGCAAATATGATAAATTATAATCTTCAGGAAAGAAAAATGATAAGCTGTTTGTAATACAGTTATGCTAAAGAGCAAGAAGAGTAGTTTTGATATTAAATTTATTTATTTTCACTTTTGGACAAAATACCATAGTCATTTTACTAGCATGCAAATAATTCCATGCACCAAAATCAGTGCATCCCTACTTAAATCGTTTAAAGACAGCAAAATCTCTGTAATGTTCCACCTCTTTTGGCATAATGCTGTATTATAGAGTTGTTTGCCAAGTGCTCCAAGCTGAAAGAATCTGATATAGTCATGTTAATTATCTCTGAATGAGTTTGATGTTGTGCAGTATCAAAGGACCTTGCTTTGCTTGTCTGTGGGGATGTCCAGTGAGCCCAGAGCTCCGTGTGATCCAGCATATACAGACCAATAAAGGAAGAACCAGTGTCAATCCATTCAACCATGCAGCGAGGCCTTTTGTTCTCTTGGGGACATGTCGTACAGTTCTGTTCTTTTAATAAAAGGTCATTTCATCTGCAGAAGCCCTTCACTGTAATGGGTTCCATGCTTTGCACCAGGCAAGTTCAGGGGCACACGTGTCAAACGTTCTGCACTCACTCTATTGTGGTCATAATTTTGGGAGGTTATGTGTCTTTAAGATGTTTTCTTTCATGCTCTTTTTTTGAACTTTGCTCCATGTCTTTCTGAAGTAAATCAGGAGCTTGTGATGGTATTATTGTGACACAAAATGATGCGCAAGAGCTTTTTGAGGTGCTGTGGAGTGACAGGAGAACATGATGCTTTCTTTGTTTTCATCCCCCTTAAATTTGAATAAATATTTTCTTACGTTTAAGTTTAATATGAGGCATCGAAAGGCATTTAGAGATGCATGTACTAGCATTTGTTTAATGATTAAGCGCTCTTAATGTCAACTCCCTTACTTTAGCTCTAATAAGTAGGGTGGTGCGATTTGACCCCCCCCAAAAAAGTTATTTATTTTGATTGCAATTACATTTTTTGCTGCTCTTTAGGTGTCACAATTTTTTACTGATTTAATTAAGTCACAGTTTTTGATTGCACAGATTTATAATGTTCTAATAATAAATGTTATTATATATATTATATATATATATATATATATATATACACTATATTACCAAAAGTATTCGCTCACCTGCCTTTACTCATTCTATGAAC
>JAUCNO010000795.1:17795781-17827051 GCA_032353835.1 Enteromius viviparus | reverse complement strand
ATAGAAAATTGTTTCTAGTACTATATAAATTACAAATGTTTAATTGGAATCTTTGTTTCAAACGACCCGACCGACCGAGATCCGAATATCATTAAAAGTATTTTTGGATGACTCGTAACCGCGGTTGACCGCAGATGACCGCGGGCACCCGCTCATTTCGGGTCAACCCGCGCATCACTGTTCTCTATATAGTACCTGAAAAACAGCATGCGAGGCTAGTAGTATGTCCAATTTCATAGTATGCGAAATTCAGTAGGCGAGAAGTACCCGGATGACCTACTGCTTCCACCTGAATTCTGTAGAAGGCATACCATGGACACTTTCCTATCCCATGAGGGTCCGGGAAAGGAGGCGTCATATTCGAAAAATGGCAGAAAGTTGAGACGCGGCTCATTTTAATGTAAGTACCTCAGGAAAAAAAATTTGTTTATTTTATTGTGATTAAATTACACTTGTTTAACACAATCTAAATAAACGGATGACTTATTGAAAGTTAACATTTTCACGCTGTTGTGACGACGCATTTTACGTGACAACATCAATATGGCAGATGTAGTACGTCTGAATTCCATTCATACTACCCACATTCAAACTATATAGATCATACTTTTTAACGGTCGGGTAGTACGTTCAATTTTAAATGTAGTACCTACTTAAGCAGTATGCGATTTCGGATGCAGCACGAGTCTCTGGGCTAGTCTTATATAGTGGAGGGAAAGGGAGTGGTGATGAGGATCAGGTGCAGGTGATCAGCCCCAGGCACAAGGGTGTATGGGAAATGCAGTCCGGGTAGTGGTGTGACTATGGATGGGAGGTGACTTCTAATAGTTATGGGTGGAATTTCAGGAACCAGATCGTGACAGAATGTAAGTTAAAGTGCTTTTTTTTAAATAGTTTGTTCACCTTTGGAACATGCATAACAGAAACATAAAGCCTTATACATTTCTCTTCATCATCAGATATAATTCATCTGTGTATATCAGCCATATCATCAGATTCAGTTAATTATATTCAGATATTTTACATTGAATTTTTTTCAAAGCTCATGCCAAAACACTGCACAAACACTCTTTTAAAACCCTTAATGAGCATTATAAATGCAATAAGCTAGTTAATTGGTTCCCTGTTTGGAATTGGCAGCATTCCATAGTGAATAACACAAATTAATTTAGTGCTAACCTCAATGTTTTCTTTGTCTGGCATGAGGTTGGAAACCCACATGGTTATGATTTTAAACAGTAGCCCAGATGATTTATATGTTTCTATTTCTGGAAAACACAGGTTTCCCACATTTTGCGAGGAAAGGACTTATTGGTTAAACTTGGATGTAAAATAACAACAATGAAAATAATTTATTATTATTATATTACATTATTATATATTTTATTACACAGCTCTGTGGAATAATCAATTCTGATTGGTCAGTCACCATCACCACATATCTCTTAATATCCATCTAGTTGGAACTTGCAACTGCTTTCTTCATTGAAAATTTGCATTCAAATATTTAAAGTATTAAAATAATTTGTGTCTAATTATTTAGTTTTGTGGCATTAAGCCATGCAATAAGTGCAATAACGTACATCCAGACGATTGTTATCTTTATTCTGTAATAACAACTGTCTGGATGTACATGATCATTTACATAATGCTTTTTAAAATTGTGTTGCAAATTCAGCTATTTTTGTAGTGTAATCATTGTGCAGCCTTAGGCCTAAATACTTTGAGAACAAAATTAATTGAATTTCTCATTTATCCATTGGCTGTTAGATCTGCATTCAAAATGAGGCTCTATGTTAATCAGTTACAGTCAAACTTTACAGCTGACATTGTTTCAGAGCCTTTACTACATATCAAGTCATATTCACGTGACGCAGGACCCACCTAACCCTCATGTTCTCTTGAGTTGACTGTAATATTATGTCTGAGGTCTCAGAGAGACCATTGATGTAACATATGAATAAAATTAATTGCATGATATGCTGAGAAATCAGTAACATAGGGACCAATTCTCACTTTTATGTTGCTTATTAGCATGCCTTATTGACATACTGACTGTTTATTAGTAATTATAAAGCATGTATTCATATTCTACATTCCTACATACCTAAACTTTATAACAACCTCATTGATATATGATTTGCTAGGATAGGACAACATTTGGCCAAAATACAACTGAAAATCTGGAATATGAGGGTGCAAAAAATCTTAATATTGAGAAAATTGCCTTTAAACTTTTCTAAATAAAGTATTTAGCTATTAATTTTTGATATATTTACAGCAAGTAATTTACAAAATTCAGGAACATACTTAATGTAATTTTCACTGTAAAAAAATGACTGATTTTAACGATAAAAAACTGTGAAAATGCTTCGGTAAAAACCTGTTAAATGATTAAAAGTAAATTCCTGTAAGATTTACGGGGAAAAAGCGTGAACTGACATTCCCAGAATTCCCTGCATTGGATTTTTTTATTTTAGTTTGAATTGTATGTTTTTCTTTGAAATGACAATATTTCTTCTTTGTTTTTCTTATCAGTTATGTTTATTAGGGTTGTATGTTACATGCAAAGTTGTTAAATGAATGTTTATTGCATATTTCAGTTTAATGAGTCTCACCATGATGGTGTTAGTGTGACACCGAGCACCTTCTATATATGTTCATATTTAAAAGCTGCTTGTGATGGGGTTTGGTTCATCATGTGACTTTCTCATCAAATAACTCTGGGGTCTCAAAGTCCCCAAACAGAACATCATGGTTACAGAAGATAAGACAGGCAGAGAGAAAGAGAGGAATCTCTCCTCTTCCTTCTTTTGTCATCATCTCTATCCTGCTCCTGCAGGTGGCATGAGGATGATAGCATGTGGTTTAACTGCCAAGCTACAGTGCTGTTTGATGTAGCACCTGATTCTGACAGCCACAGGTTTCCCTATTACACTGACAACAACTGGCGAAGATGAATCACCGCACAATGCACTCATTCTCCTCTCCCTCAGCACACACACGCTAGCACACAAATACTCATACTCATGCTCTCGGTCAATTCGCGGCTCGTCTGAGACAGCATGCAATGAACAAATGCTCACCTATCAGACGGTGGGCTGTCCAAATCAAAATAGGACAAATAAAAAAAAAAGGTTTGGAAATGGACGTCATGCTTTTTAAAGTTGAGGAGCGTGTACAGTACAGTTCCTATAGCAGGGGTAGGGAATGTTGATCCTGGAGGGCCGGTGTCCCAGCAGAGTTTAGCTCCAACCCTAATCAAACACACCTGAATCAGCTAATTGAGATCTTCAGAATGCAGGTAGGTATTTTTTTCTTCAGGGTTGGAGCTAAACTCTGCAGAAGAGGATCAACGTTCCCCATCCCTGTCCTATAGGAATCTGTGTGTTAGCATTTGCTATTCATCCCACTGGAAATTGATTAACTGGTTTGTGCAGAATTAAGTAAATATACCGTCCATCTGCAAGTAGTTTGGCATCATTTTTTTATAAATATACCCTTTTCACATTTCAGGGTTTCTCAGAAGAGTAATTCATCATATTTGGGTAAAGTTCTACAGCTGTGAATGAGAAACTACATCAGATATATTTTTGTATTCCTGTTTACTCAAATATCAAAGAAAAACTCCATGATAGTGTTTTAATGACTTTCAGAAAATATAGACAGACTGATAATGTTTGTCAGAGAGAGAACAATATCAAATGTAATGTTGCTATAATAGATGCTGAATTGAAAAATATTGCATAATTTGACATTTTTATGAAGCTAGTTCAGTTTGTAAAATGTCACATGCATCAGCTCTCCAAAAGCGCAATAATTTACGAATGACTAATTCACAATATTTTTAAAAGGGGAAAAAAACCTCTATAATCACCAACTATAATAACCAATTTCTTTGAATTTGCAACATGTGTTTTTAAACTAGATTTTTAAATATATCTTGGAAAATCCTTGACCCCATAAATGACTTTCCTCTAGCGTCTCATTAATATCAATAATATTGGATTGGATTGATAACGATTGACATAAAAGATTAATAAGTTCTTTCATATAGGTTTCCTTAAAGCTCCAGAAAGGAAGATTCTTTGTTGGACTTGAAAAGGTTTTTTATGGAAAGAGGCTATAAAAATCATTTTTAGTTAAAACTAAACCATTACTTTTAAAGTGTATGATAAGAAGACAAAAAATATTTTTTCATTTAACCTACCATAAAAGTATATTATCTTTTTATTTTAAATATGCCTTGTTACTGATCTGAGAGCGAGCAACAGCATCATAATTAGCATGTAATTAATTCTTGATTGCATAAACCAATCATGTGTAATCATGAGATTAATAACTACTGCTCAGAGTTTCTGCCAGTGTGCAATAACATTATTGTTCATTTCACTTGCAGAACTGGAAGCAGTGATCCATACTGCATCGTGAAAATTGATAATGAGGCAATAATTCGGTAGGTATATATTTTTTTTCCTGACATGTCAATATGAGTCCCAGTCTTTGGGGATCTAATATTGGTCCACGTTGCTATACAGCCTATAATAAGTCAATTATCACAAACTGAACAGGTTAGAAATGTAATTTTCTGTGAAGCAGAACTAATTGAATTTGTGCCACATAATTGAAATCTCTGCTGTTCCATAGATTGCTGTGTGGTTGTACCAGAGCTTGTGTACCTCCACATTTGGCAGCTATATAAAGGTCACAAACAAAGCTATGATTTGAGGAGAGTGAGGTGGAGGTTCAAAACGCAAAATATATATGCTATGACTGTGAGTACAGTGTGGGCATATTGATTGCTGGTGCTCCACATGGAATCAAGAGTAGGAGGCAGAAGGAAAAAGAAATGAAAATCCATCTTATATGCATGAAAACCCTGCTAAGAACCGCTAGCACAATGAAAGCAGTGAGATTTTTAAAGTAAATGTGAAGTTTATTACATTGTTTTATTTGTCATTCAGTCCACCATCTCTTTTGTGACTCACTTTATTCAGAGTGCCTATAAAAATGACTTATTTTCCAGCTGAACTGAAAGTTTTAACAATCATTCTATTGATATCAACAGTGCTAATGTTACTGGGTGCGAGTGTTTTCTGAGCCTCTGTGATTGTTTGGGTCAATAATTTACATTCTTTCCCCGGAATACCAAATCTGAGGGTAAATAAATGTTAAGTATAGATTGTGGTCTGACGTTTGTTTCCACAGGATCGTTACCGCGGTAAATGAGCCTTGTGAGCCTGCTGGCGCCAGCGTGCAAATGCGACTCGCTGTGTTTACGAAACATATTTGCCTTAAGAGATTAACAAAACGCTAATCGTTTCTGATCAGATACCACCTGTCTGCCTATCACTGTGGTTAAAATAAAACTGCTGTATGGTTTGTTATTGTGGAAATAGATATCATTATCTTATAGATTCTACAGACATTCTTTATTCATTTAGACTATGTTTATATATATATATATATATACATATATGTATATTTTGTGTTATAAAAGACGATACTTATAAGAGTATACTAGTAGTATATTAGTAAGATGAGTATTGTTTTATTGTTTATGCATCATTGCAATATTTAATATTAGGGTATATATATATATATATATATATATATATATATGAATTATATTTTGAGTAAGATTTTTTTATTTTTAGATTTATATTTTTATTTAAATTACAGTGATTTTATCATGTGCTTTTTTTTTTTTTTAAATAATTTAGCTTTTCACTGAAACATTATTTGAAATGTATTTGGCAAAAAGTTGTCAAAGCAGCATTTTCTACACGTATTTCATTTTTTTGTTTTGTTATTTTAGCTTCATTTCAGTAAAAACGGTTAATGAATGGTTCACTTTTTTAAATTTGTTAGTTTTTTGTTATTCTTTTTTCAAAACATTCATGTCGAAGATTACATTTTTCATTTATAGACACACCAGGATCACCCACATTGTGTGAACAGTAATGATTTCTTTCTTTATTTTTTCGTTTGTCTTGTAGGACAGCTACAATATGGAAGACATTGTCTCCATTCTGGGGTGAAGAATACACTGTCCATCTTCCTCCCTACTTCCGTACAGTGTCTTTTTATGTCCTGGATGAGGACTCTCTCAGGTCTGAACCTACGTATTATGTACTACTTACTTGGTTGAATGTGAAGTGTGTGATATTTTTCAGTAAAAATGCTGTTTTCTGAAATCACACACTTTCAACTACTGATACGACTAACTTTATTAAATTAATAAAAGTGTAACTGTGTTTCAAATAACACTTAGTACTTATTTTCGCATATTTTGCTGTTCGCAGCCGAGATGATGTAATTGGGAAGGTGTCAATCAGTAGGGAACTTCTCACTGCTAAACCTCAAGGTAAGAGAGAGTATTTCCTAGAGAGCATCTATGCCCTTTATTCACTCACTGTGCTGAAATAGGAAATCAATATCCAGAGCCAACAAGGCATTTCTTAGTTGTCAACAAGTGTCAATCTTGAGATTGCAAGATTAGTGTTGCAAGAAAGTTGTTACAAATAATCAAGTCAGACCTGTAGTCACATGGTTAAAGTGGACTTTAAGCTAAAAGACATTTGACTGTCATGTGACTATGATAAACCACAAACTTCCTCAATTCACATCTATTATTATTTATTAAGCTACATCTGTTCATAATAGATTATTAACCCCCAAGTGTTCAAGGCTTTCGCTTGGTTGACAATGGAATAGGGGGAAAACGTTCATCAGTGGAAAAACATCTTGGTTACGTGTATAACCTTTGTTCCCTGAAGGAGGGAACTAGCGACTAGAGAAAAAGCAAATGAGAATTGGCCTGTTGTTTTTGCATGCCTAGCCACTCCCCCATACATACGGGTATATAAGATGGCCCAAATGCTGACAGGCTGCGACTGGACAGTGTGCCAGGCCAAATGGAAGCTTAAGCATAATCATCCCAACGCCCTGGAGGCCAGTAAATGGGCGGAGCACACAGGGTCCTGTGTGGAAGAAGTCTTACTAAATGAGGGGAACAGGGTGGGAAAAAAATGTGGGATAAAACGCCAGAGCCGCAGAGGGTGAAGGAAGCTCTCTATCGGACACAGTTCAAGCTACTCCGCTAGCAAGAACTGTAAGCCGACAGAGCGTTCGGAAACACTGGAAAAAAGCGCTCGTATCCAATGGAATGGCGCTGCAAGCTGACACCCGCCTGGCCTCCCGGAATTACCTGATGTTACCCAAAACATGGGAGGACACAAGATTCATGCGAAGATTGTAGAATCTAGCGAAGGTATAGGGTGTCGCCCAACCAGCAGCTCTGCAGATGTCTGCTATAGAGGTGCTGTGCACCAACGCCCAGCGAAGGGCGACACTCCGGGTGGAGTGGGCTCTCACCACTAGTGGGCATGGCTCACCTTGGGCCTGATACGCCATGGAGATGGCATCAACCACCCAATGGGCCAACCTCTGTTTGGAGACAGCATTCCCCTTCTGCTGCCCTCCAAGCCAAACAAAGTGCTGCTCGGAGCTTTTGAAACTCTGGGTGCATTCCATGTAAAAGCACAGAGGGCAGCACTTGCAAGTTCACCACTTGATCCCGAAAAGGGGGTAGTGGGAACTTTGGCCAAATAACCAGGTCTGGGTCTCAGAATAACGTGAGAGTATGCCGGACGAAATTCAAGGCACAAATCGCTGACTGAGAATGCATGCAGGTCTCCCATCCTTTTCATGGAAGTGAGCGTTAGCAGGGAGCAGCTTGAAGTTTTTATGACTCAAAAGGAGCTCTTCTTAGTCAAGCCAGTAGGCCTGCCATGTAGAGGGGGCCCTCGCCTGAATGATGGTATCCACCACGGCCTGTGGCGGGCCAGAGAAGTCTACCGAGTCCCATCCAGAAGACAAACATGTAGGTTGCATAGATCGGGACGCAGGTTCCAAATTGTGCCCATACCCTGAGAAAGAAGGTCCTTCCTCTGGGAAATCTTCCAGGGAGGGACTGTAGACAGGAGCATGAGGTCCAGAAACCAAGTTCAGGAAGGCCAGAGTGGCGCAATCAACAGAACCTGCTCCTGGACCTCCCTGATCTTGAGTCTGTGCAAGGAGGCTCACTAGGGGGAAGGCGTACTCGCAAAGATCCCGGGGCAAGCTGTGTGCCAGGGCATCCGTGCTGAGAAGAATAAACAACTGGCAGTGGAATGATTCTTGGGAGGCAAACAGATCCACCTGGCCCTCCCTGAACCGACTCCAAATCTGTTGGATCCTCCCAGGGTGGAGTCTCCATTCTCCGGGTAAAGTAAGCTGTCATGAAGGAGCATTGGCTGCACAATTCAGGTCCCCCAGAACATGAATGGCCCACAGTGATTTCAACCAAAGCGAATAACTCCAGAGGAGTAGATGGCGGGTGGGTTGCGATAGGTGATGGGAACCATCCTGGGAACACCACCCTGATGGTTGATGTACATCACCGTCGCTACGTTGTCTGTCCGGACCAGCACATTGCTGCCCTGCAACATTGGTCGAAAACAGCGCAGTATGGCCAACAACTCAAGGCAATTGATATACCACTGCAGTCGGGGTCCTGTCCAGGAGCCCGAGGCTGCTTGCCTGTTGCACACTCTGCCCCAGCCTGTCAGAGAAGCATCCGTGGAGACTACCACATGCTTCAACACCTGTCCTAAGAGCACCTCAGCATAGGGTCTGTCCAGGGGCTCATAAAGCAACGGCACTTTAGGGGAAACGCCTATGAGGAGTGTGCCACGATGCCATGCCCATTTTGGGACCCGACCGTGCAACCAATGCTCATATGTAACATTCCGAGCAGCATAACTGTGTCTGCCATATGCCCCAGGAGCATCTCAAAGAGTTTTAGAGGGACCGCTGTCTTGTGCTGGAAGGCCATTGCAGTTTAGCAATGATTGTGATCGTTCATCTGTGAGACTAACTATCATGTAAGTCCAGCTCCATACCGAGAAAAGAGATAGTCTGCTCTTTTCCCGGTTGACCAGCCCAAAGGGTAGGACCTTGTACTGATAAGCCTGGCCCATGAAAGCAAAGAGAAGAAATGGTCTGTGTAGAAGCAAAATCAAGACGTGAAAGTACATGTCTTCAGGTCAATGGCTGCAAACTAATCCCGGTGCTGAATGCAAGAGAGGATGCGTTTCGGCGTCAACATCCTGAACGAAAGCCGATGAAGGGACCGAGTCAGGACACGCAGATCCAGAATTGGCCTTAACCCACCGTTCTACCTGGGTACAATGAAATAGGCGCTGTAAAACCCCGAAATCATCTCGAATGGAGGGACTGGTTTGATCGCGTCTTTCCCCAGCAGGAAGGCGATCTCAGTAAGCAGGAAAGAGGCATCCATCTCTAAATGAAATGGACGCCTGTGAACCTGGGTGGGTGCCTGGTGAACTGAAGCGAAGCATCCAGGAGGCAAGACGGGCAGCTGTGAACAGCACACCAGCTCTCCCCCTTCCCGCGGTGAAAAAATGGCACCATGAACCTGAATGTGAGGAGGCAGGGTATCACTCACAACCTGAACATGGTGGTTGAGGCCAAGAGATTTAAAAAATTGCTCTTTCTGTGAATGGGTGGGAGACAACGAGAAAGAAAGAACTCGGCCCTCCCCCGAGGGTGGGGACACAGATTTTGAGGTCTCCCGACAAACAATTTTCTTCATCTCAGGGCTTCGCGTTCTTCAGGAAAGACTTAGCGTTGGCCGCATTTGAGACAGACTGTTCCCCTTTACGGTGGCCGGCTCTACGCCCCTGCTGAGGTGTTCCCTCCTTCGGAGCTGCCAGGGGTGGAGCAGGTGTAAAAGGTGCACTTTGGCCTCACGCTGGAGCAAGATGTTTGATGGCCTCCGTCTGTTTCTGGACTACCGAGAACTGCTGGGCAAAGTTGTATAAAATATATATCATAGCAATGTACTTTTGTACACCAATGTAATCCAGATACAGTAAGGATCTTTGGATCCATGATGCACAGGGATGTTGTTAATTATACAACAACTGTGTTTTATTGTGTGACTTCATACATGTGTCACAGGTATTTGAGTCGTTAGTGTTCCAAATTCATGTTCATGGTATACTGATTCACAACATAGAGAACTAGGGAACAGAATGAGTCACAGCCATATTCTCTTCAATATGCACCAAGTGTTTCTCAAGCAGATGTCATTTATTTATTTAGAAAACAAGAAAACAGTACTGATGAGAAACCTGAAAAACTGCATGATTTGACTATTAAGTGACTATAGTTAGACTCCCTCGTATACTATGACCACTTGTTTTAGTGGGGTTCCTGTGAGGTGGTGTTTTGAGGTTGGTGCTGGTGAGTCATTGTGGTTGTCTGAGCTTGCAACTCATGTGTGTTGTGCCTGAGGGGCAAGGACATGGCAGGGTTATCCATTATCATGGCACAAAATGGAAGAGAGCATCACTCTTTGTATCCCCTGTGACGTGTTGATGACTAGTCACACAACCCAGCCCATCCGTGATGCGAAATGACACCATTCATTAAGATTGTTTAGTTCACTGTGTTGGTGTCTCAGAGAGATAGGGTATAATAATGATTGTTTGGATATGCAGCTCAGCTTTTTAGTGTTAACAATGGCCTAAACACGATAGAGAGTCCGTTAAATGTTGCCCAGCAACCCTATCCTCATTTTACAACTAACAGAGGTGGTGCACTTTTCTGAATATTGAGCTTTGGTTCTCATGTGGGTAATGCTGGGTCAAATCTGGCTCACAGCAGTTCTTTATCTGGTTCCCTACAATTATGTTGTTATGTGTTCTTCCATAGACACGATCAAAAGCATAGAATATAATTAAGATTTTTGAAATACTTTTGAAATGAGTCTCGCTATAGTCAACAAGACTGCTTTTTTAATAAAATTAAAGTAAAAACAGAAAGGTTTGTACATATGTATGTGTGTGTGTGTGTGTATGTGTATCACAACACTTCTGCTTTTACTGAACATTATTTACGTATATAATAAGCCTTGATACTCTGCCATTCAAAGGTTTTTCATCAAGGATGGATTAGATTGATCTGAAGTGTAAAGTTCAAGTATAGGTTAAGTATAATGTTACAAAACATTTCTATTGCACATAAATGCTTTTCATTGAATTTCCTATTTATCAAAGAATCCTGCAGCTTCCAAAACCCTTTTTTTCCCATCAAAACTGTTTTTAAAATCAATTTTAGGCATGTCCTAAACAGGCATGATATGTTAAAAATGAGCCAATAAATCTCTAAGATGCCTCTAGAAGAAGTAGATCTGGCAGTAACTGTATAACTCAAGTCAGCCTTCATTGACTTTTAAATGACTCTTTATGCTGGTTCTCTTCTTCTGTCCTCTTCTCACCCTCGTTCTCGCTGCAGCTATAACAAACAAATGGCCTCACATAACCTTTCTCTCCAAGGGCTCTGGAATAGCATTTAGTGAAAGGACACGTTTTATGGAGAACAGAAATAGCCCTGTGCTCAAGTTTCCCTTGGTTTGACAGGGTGTGAACATTCAAGTTAGCTATAAGTCAAATCATAGTCTAACCACACTAATAACAGCGTGATATGGTGTGTAATTAGCTGAAAGGGGAACTGTGTCTTATTATGCAGATTTTCATAGACACTCTAATTATGACATTCGTAGAATAGAGATATATAAAAGAATGTGTGAGCGCTGATAAGTCATTTTACTTGCGTTTTTCACACTGCATGTTTTGTGTGGATTTTGAAGGAGTATGATCAGTTCATTTCCTCTTCAAGAAGCCGTTGTTGGTTGTGCAATATTGTTTTAAGGCTGTTTGAATGAACAATAGAGCCCTCATTACAACAGATTTTACTTTCATAATTAAAGTATCATTGCGTGGTATAAATTTAAAACATTAATCTTAAAGACATATTTTAATTGCAGTGTAAATTTATTTATTCCATCCTAATAAATAAACACCTGCAAAAATGCATTCGTTGTTACTGATTTGATTTGATTTGATTTGATTTGATTTGATGTGTCTTAATTTTTTAATTGAATGTATTGGTTACATTTAAAAATTTGACCTTTTACCAAGGTTGTAAAAATTGCCGTATGAAGGTAAAAACTAATTGCGTATAGCAATTAATATAATAGGGGAGTAATTGCCTCTTAATGGAAAAGTTGTTTGTCAATGCTGCAAATTAACCACGGCACAGGATATGAAGAAAAATAAAAGTTTTGTGAGTCATCAGGAATCATCTGTCCATGATAGGCCTAAATCAAAGTGCCAGCACTTAAAGACTTAGCAAAATATAGCCTAAATAGCCTATCATTTTTAGTAATATATATATAGATGTACGGTATATTTTGACAAATATTACACACTCCTACAACAAATGATATTCACATCGAATCAGGTCTGTATTGTGGTTCTAATAAACTACCACCAGCCATAACGTTATAGCAAAAACCTTGCAATGTCTAAAAACATTAGCAATTTGCTTCAAGGACTTTATAGTAGCTGTAAATATTTAGCCTCTATGTGCAGAAGAGGAAGAATGCACTCTATTATAAAGGACTTTGGCTAGTGGCTCAGCATCCGTTTGAAGCAGAGTCCTGGACTCTTTAAAGGTTGGACTTGTGTGTGTGGGGGGGCACTGTTTTTGAACATATTTATGAGGCAGACCTTTAACTGTCAGCCAATGCTTTCCTATACCTCATTTCAGTGAAAAATGCATTAATACTATATCAGTGGAAAAAAAATATTATAGAAAAAAGCTGTTTAGATAAATTTAGTTGACTTTAGCTTATTTTTTTTTATTATTTGTCTGCATGAATGTCATGTTTTTGTCATTACAGTGGTTGGATGATTGAAGTGAACAAAGGGCTATTTCAGACTATTATAGTGATTTTGCATTCCATTCTCTTTTCGATTTGTTTCTTTTGAGCATTAAAAATAGAGTATCAACAAATAGTATTTTCCTGGAATGCTTAAGGTCATCTCTCTCTCTTTTTAAATCTGGCAGTATTGTCCGGTGTATAAAAGATACAAATTACATCTGAGCTTCAAACAAATAAATGAAATGTTTGCATAATCAGATTCTATAATAACGTTCAGTTTCATAGAATAGACTGAAAGCAGAAGAAATGCTATTTCCATTCAACTAAATGTAACGGTTTTCCTTGGCAGGCCCAATTTATTTTTTGGCTTCTCACCAGAGCAATAAAGGAAAATGGACCTTGACGAGCGATATACCGGCATACTAATTGACAGGAAAAACTGCTTATCAGGCCACAGGAATAAACAAGCCTTGTGTCCACATCAGGAAAGCCAAACAACTTGCCAGTGACTAAGACTGAGTCTTTTACTGAAATACACAGTTTCTAAATACTCTGAAATGTACATCCTTGCGTGTTAAATGACTTATTATGACACAGCGGTTTAAATTTGCTGAGTGAACAATGAGATCTGAGAGCACATTTAATGAACACCCAATATGTCAGTAAAAACTATTGGTCTAACATAAGCTTATTCTGTAGAAATACAGCAAGGCCATTAATTATATTACCCTAAGCCTCTTAAAGCCAAAGATACTGCAGAGGGACATAAAGATATATTACATTTATCTCAACTGTAGGCCTACATGCATGTGTTTACTGACTGATCAGGTCATATGGGAGTGTTTGCAGGTACACAGTATTGCGATGCAGCAGTAGAAGCCATATTAATACTTCTCTGAATTCTGCTCCTGTACAATTATAACACTGTGAACTAGATCACTTTAGGGTCTTTGAACTTACCATGACTCGATTGCCTGCTAAATGATTCATATCAACGTCATTGGCAGATATATGAACTCTCCTTTTTCAGATTCTTGTCATTTTGTGTTTAGGTGTAGATGGATGGATGAACCTTACAGAGATTGACCCAGATGAGGAGGTGCAAGGGGAGATTCACCTCCAGATTTCAGTGCTTGGAGATGGAGATATTCCACAAAAACTGTGCTGCCAAGTCCTAGAAGCAAGGTGAGGAAGTGTGAGGAGTGGCAAATCATTTGTAACAGAAATGGTTATGTATGTAACCTCGTTCTCTGAAGGAGGGAACGGAGGGTCCCGCCACTCCCCCGTACATACAGGTATATACTGTAAGATGGCTGCGCCAAAGCACTATTAGCTGTTGAGGAGCTGATCGCAACCCCAGAGCAGTCTGGTCTTGTGGCAGGAGGGATGGAAAATCTCTGTTACCTCCTTCAGGCAATGAGGGTTACATACGTAACTGAGCTGTTCCCTTTCAGTCAGTCACTATCACGTTATGCTATTGACTCACGTCATGGGGTCCCTATGGAAAGCACCACAAACCGCACTGCGTCATGTAGGAGGCCCAAATGCTGGCAAGCTAAAGAAGGATGGCGTGTCAGGCCAAATGGAAGCTCGAACATATCCATCTCAATGTCCTGGGTGTCAGCAAGTTGACGAAGGCACTCGGATCCAATGGAATGGCGCTGCAAGCCAACACCCATCTGGCCTTCCGGAATTACCTGATCTTACCCAAAACACGGAAGGACACGGGATCTACGCGAAGAGTGTAAAATCTGGTGAGGGTGGTGGGTGTCACCCAACCTGCAGCTCTACAGATGTCTGCTAGAGAGGTGCTGTGTGCCAATGCCCAGGGTAATGTGACAGTGGAGTGGGCTCTCACCCCCAGGGTGCACGTTTTACCTTGGGCCTGATAGGCCGAGGTGATGGCATCAACCAACCAGTGGGCCAACCTCTGCTTAGAGCAGCATTCTCCTTCTGCTGACCTCCAAAGCAAACAAAGAGCTGGTCAGAGTTGCGTTTCACGTAAAGGCGCAGACACATGGGATACAGCAATTCAAGGGTCAGGTCTGCCTCCGCAGGCAGCAATTGCAAGTTCACCACCTGATCCTGGAAGGGTGTGGTAGGAACTTTGGGCATATAACCAGGTAACCATATAACTGAGGTCTTGTTCAGCTAATAAAACAACCGGCAGTGGGCCTCCCGGAATCGACTCCAGATCAGCTTGACCATCCCAGGGTGGAGTCTCCATTCTCCAGGAAGGGTGTGCTTTCGTGAGAGCGTATTGGCTGCACCATTCAGTTCGCCTGGAATCTGAATGACCTCACAGTGATTTCAACTGGGAGTGGCTCCAGAGGAGGAGTTGTGACAGGCGACGGGAGTGCAGACCACCCTGCCGGTTGATATATGCTACTGTCGCAAAGTGGTCGGTCTGGAACAGCACTTGCTTGTCCAGCAGCAACAGTCCAAACTGGCACAGTGCAAGCTGCCAGCAGCTCGAGGCAATTGATATGCCACCGCAGTCGAGGTCTCATCCCCCGCCATCTTATGTAAGGGGGAGTGGCTTTGCATGCAAAAACCACTGGCCAATTCCCATTGCCGTTTTCTCCAAAAGTCCAAAATTCAATTGGTCTCCCAGGCCATTGGTTTCCAATGATCAATTTATCTATTTTGTCAAACAATGCAGTTGTAAAGTATATAACAGTTCTGGTTCTGATTCCTCTAAGCAGTTCTGGTTCCTTAATGATTACATTTACACTTTTAGGGTATTTTTTGTGTTATTTTAGATAAAAATAACCTGTCAATGACTCATAATTGAACTTCATCGTAATTATTGATAATTTCGACATTTACTAATACATTATTAAATCAAAAGTATAACTGTATAATACAAGTTCAAATAGTATGGTTATACAATATTCATGCTGTTGAATAGGACAAAATTTATTGTGGTGGTCACACCTTATTTTGTCCAATTCTTGCCTTTTTGCTTTTTGCTAATTTGCTGTTAATTTATTAGTAAGGTAACTGTTAAGTTTAGGTATTGGGTATGATTAGAATATGCTTATGCAGAATATGTGCTTTATCAGCACTAATAAACAGCCAATATGTTAATAGTAGGCATGGAAAAAAACAACTAGTTAATAGTAACCCTATTGCTTACTTTAGTATTTTGTTTTATTTTTTTTGTTTCATCTATTTTTGTAAAAGAATGCAAGTCAATTAGCATGGCTAGTGCCACAAAAACCTATAATTTTAGTCCCTAAGGTATACTTGTCTGAATTAAACCATATGAAAAATGGAACATGACTTTCTAGCCTGGCATAAAATGTAGTCTGGGTTAACAATTTGACGTGTAAATGCTTTGTAGATTTACAAAATGTTGAATCAAAAACCAAAAACATCTCAGTGTGTATGGATTTGCATCTAATAGCTTTATGTGCTTTGGCTTTCTTTCTAGAGATCTTGCAAAAAAGGACCGCAATGGGGCTTCAGATCCTTTTGTCAGAGTGAGATACAATGGCAAAATGTATGAGAGCGCGGTAAGGATGTGTCTGTATATTTCTGATTTCATCTGCCACACACAGATCTGTCTGTCTGTTACTGATTACCATGACCCTGCTTTCTCCAGGTGGTTAAAAAGTCCTGTTACCCGCGGTGGAACGAGAGCTTTGAGTTTGAGCTGGACGAGACGCTGGTTGACACAGGCCTTTTGAGCGTGGAGGTGTGGGACTGGGATCTGGTCAGCAGAAACGACTTTCTGGGAAAGGTGACTGTACAGATATTTCCTTGAGCATTTAGAGATATGCTTTAGAGGTTTTTCACATGTTTTAAAGCTGACCTTTGTCTTAGTTTAAAATAAATCACATATCACTTAAGTAGTACGAGATGTGTTTAAGCACATCCTGATTTTGACTAGGTCAGCATATTTTGTTGACCCTGGAACAACATTTTAATGCAGAAATATAGTCTTGACCATATCTCTACACCTAAACCTAACATTAAAATCAGAGGAAATCATAAATGACTCACACTGATGTAAAAGCACCAAACAATGATTGTAAGCCTAAACTTCACAAAAACTGTACTGTTTCTTCAAATCTGATTAGTTAATCACAGTGTTGTTCTAGGGTCAACAAAGATGTTGACCCAGAGACATGTTGCACTTGGTAAAATCGGTTAGCGTGTGTGTGCAGTGTGAACATATATTGTTCAAACTATATTGTTTTAACTATATTTCTGTGGATCATAAAAGTATAACTTTTAAATGGTCGTGCTGCTCTATTCCATTCATAGTCTAAAAAAACACACAAAAAAACAGAACTCATTAAACATATGCATTATATTCCAAGTTGTTTTTTATTTCATCACGATTAAGTGAAATGACAATATGTCATTTACATATGTCACATGCTGTATGCACACGATTTGTGTGTGGGAGGAAGCAACTGTGAGTGAAGGAGCAAATTAATTCATAAGTTTTGAATGTACTTAATTAATGGCCACAATAGTCTTTTTTTTCTTCCACGTGTCAAGTTCAGATAGACCTACACTGAATAATTTGTTTTGGGTCATTTCCATTTAATTAAATTAAATCCATTTAAATGAATTAAAATGGATTTATAGCGTTTTGGAACCAAACTCTTCACATATATACACACACACACACATAATGTAATAAGTATTTATAAAAGTAATAATTAATATTTTTTAAGTAAGTCATAATTACATTAATCAAATGCAATATAATTTGATTACTCTTTGATTATTTTTCTGAATGTCTGAATTCTTTTTTCAACTGTTAAACATTAAAATCAGGCTGGTTTAACCCCACAGTAGTTTCAACACTGATTACTGTCAAATGTCTCAAAATCCTTCATTGCATAATTACTAAAAAGTTGATTACTAAGAGGGATTTATAAATAACCATAAAAAATCAGATATGAGCACCTATTTTTACTTTGAGATTGTTAAATAAAGATTTATTATAAAATAAAGATATCAAGCAATCAATCACATATTTAAACCCAAATTGTAAACAAAACCGTTGAATAATGAATAATGGTGTGTCCTGTGTCGTGAGTCTCCTGACATTGGTGTCTCATATTTTAGAGCGGTCAATGCAATTTGGGAAAGGAATCGATTAAACCTATATGTGTGTGAAAATATTCAAAAGTAGCCACTTTAACCTTTTCATAAGTGACTGTAATTCAGTTGCACATTTCTTCGCATTAGCTGTAACAAATTACAGTTACATTTTCTTTAAAATTCAATTATGTTACTAATTGTACTATAGTGCAATTCCTAAATATACACAATTGAAGCTTAGTCACAGTTTCATAACATTGCAGTTGAGCCTCAGTTTGACAGAAGTTCACTGTAACATTGCCTTTGTCACCCAATAATAAGTTCCGATTGCTGTGTTTAGCTTCGATTGCTTTGACAGCTAATTGTCACATCAATTGATGTGTTTTCCTTCAGGTCCTGTTCAACATCAACAAGCTTCAATCTGCCCAGCAAGAGGAGGGCTGGTTTCGCTTGGGGCCTGACAAATCCAAACACAGTGAATATGAGTGAGTGTATTTGAAACTGTTGCAAATATACACACCGCCTAAGCAAACCTTGAACTTTGGTTGCCACAGCAACAAATATTCACCTTTAATGGTTGGCAGAAGGGATTTAGACAATTGGCAGAAGGACGATAAAATATAATGGATAACAAAACTACACTTTCGTGAAAAAAAACCCAGTAAAAACCAAGTTTAACTTTCATTTCTTTCATTGGAGGATTGTTAGGCACTCTTCTCTCAGGCTTTCGCTGTGTTACGCTTGTGTGTTCTGGTCCATGTGTTGACAGGAAGTACTAATCCTTTCCCTGGCTAAATCCTGGGATTTTTTTCTGTTCGTTTACTCTATCTTCCCCCTCCACCCTTCCTTCCTCTCCACCCATAAGAGATCATTTGGCCACGTGGATTGACAGTGGGGATTATATCTCAAGCTGGCACAGGAGGAATGGGATAGAAAGGCTTATGTAAAAACTCCAGTAAGGGGGATTCGGTTGGGTGATGACAAAAGCTATGCGTCATCTGAGAGCTTGTGTGAGTTTGTGGGTAGATTAACACAGAGAGTGTTTTTAGGGGACACGGCGTGTCAGTGTGGCGAACTTGTGCCCACTTGTGCCCGCTTGGGCAAAGGAATCATTGACATTCATTCATTGGTTCTTTACTGATTCACTTGACATGATTGTACGGAAGACCTTACTGTCTAAAACCTTCCATGAGTCATGTAGTTCAATCCCCACTTCTACACAGATAAATGGATCAGGCTTGAGCACCTTTGCACAATGTTTGTAGACAAGGTGTAATATTATGTAAATGTCCGTAGCAGATAAGGGCGTTAGAGTGTCATATGTAGGCTCTATTTTTATTATTTAAAATATTGGACCATTCCATATTCATTTATGTTTTTAAAGGATTGTATTTAGGATGTACTTGGACTGTATATCCATGATTTCAGGATGCTCCATTGAGATTGGCTCACAGTTTGACTAAGTTTTTAGAGGTCCTATAAACAATAACAGGAGTATTTCCAGAAATAAAAATTAAGATTGTACCCACTCTTATTTTGACTCTTTCTCATGAGGAACTTAAGAGAAGATAGAATGTTGGTAACCAGATACTTTCGTTTCCTGTTGACTTTTGTTATATTTTTACCAGACAGTTTAAAAGTCTGTAGGAAGCAGAATTGTTTGGTTAACCTCTGTTAATATTTTTGATTTAATATATAAAGCAATTTGACAGATATTATTGAAATGCTAACCCAAAACTAATGTGATATTTTTACGGACTTTTGAAATAATAAGAGCTTACAATTTTGAAGTATTAATCTTTACTTCAATCTCAGTTTTTCAAGCTATAAAGGGACCCAATAATTGATTTACTTATGGATGTTATGGATTTGTTTAAAGGTTTGGGGTTGGCATGATTAGGTTTTTTAAAAAACATATGTAATGCTTAAAAATACAATAAAAACAGTAATAATGTAAAATATTATTTCAATTTAAAAATACTTGTTTTCTATTTTAATGTATTTTGACAAATATTATTCATTTGATTTCAAAGCCAAGTAGTTTGCCGTCATTTCTCAAGTTTTCAGTGTCATTTGATCCATTTCTTAAAGAAACATTTCTTAAATATTATCAGTTGCGCAGTTATACAGTTTAAAGCATCCTTGCTGAATAAAAGTATACAACTAAAAAAAATAAATAAATAAAAAAGCATGCTTCAGTCCAGTAAGTCTGTTTTAATGGTAATTTATGTCTGAACTATAGAACTTTACATGAACTATAGAAGAAAATAGAAATGACTGCTGTAATATTGAATTGATATCGACAGCTTCATGGTAAACACAGAAGCTGGTTTTAAACATTGCTATATTTTAAGAATGATGAACTATAATATAAAATATGTTATTTTGTTTTCAAAATTGGCAGATTTAGGCTGCTTTGAATATGCTGATGTAGAACCGTCTGTTCCTGCTAAGCAGTTTTTACTTTTTTTCTACTCTGACCAGATTTAAAAAAACAAGATGGGAATTAAAATGTCACAGCCAATCCTGAACAAAGGATTATTTGACTGTAGGGTTTTTTTTGCCCACATGCAATAACAAAAAAGCATTGTTTAATAATAATCTATGAGTCATTGTGGCCCTATCATTTGCAATAAGATATTGCTTTTAACTTATCTTTATATTTCTTCTTGCTTTGTGAGAATGTCCCTGACATTATTTCTGATTTTTCTTTAGGATGTTTTTTTTTCTTTTTCTTTACTTGCTCTGATGTCATCCTGATGAAAAGTTTGCCATTAAGCTCCTATAATCTCTGGCTCCCCTTGGGTGATCCGCTCTCATCTCAGTGAACAAATCAAGCTGTTGTTGTTTTTGTTTATTTTCTCTTTCTTCTCTTTTCACTCCCTCACCATCTTCTTCCTGATTGGATTTTTGACGGCCTACCATCTGTTGCCTGCTGTTCAGTGACTGGCTGTTATGGCAGCACTCGCCACACACACACATACTCTCTTCCAATTCCCACCTTCCCTTGAGTATTACCCATTTTACAGTGAGAGAGCATGTGGTGTATGGAGTGACTGTGTGTGCAAGTTACAAAATATCAATCCTATGTGAAAAAACAGCTTTAAGAGGGTCATATAATGACAAATAGTTTCTTAAACTTTTGAGGATTGAATGAGTAAAAACATGATAAATAGGAATTCCCATCAACTAATCAGAGATTTTTCCCCTTTTAGAGGTAAACCATTCTTTTAAGTTTTCAGTAATTTGCTCATATTCAGATACCTTTCTTCAGGGCCTATGGCATTCTCAGTTGTGCCCTCTTGTAGCTTGAACCCTTTGCCAATTAATCAGGTGCAAACTTCCTTGTGGTTTGTTAGTTCTACATGTAGAACAATCAAAGAGAAAAGAGGTCACAACACCATGCACACTAATTATTCTGTTCAAAATACAGATAACTGTAGTTGAGTATGCACAGCATCAGTTTCTGCTTGTTTGGTTTGAAAACGAAATGCTGATGCTCAACAGACTGAAACCTTGCGTGCTCTCAACATAGGCCTATAACATGTTAAGAAATGTTATTTCACTCAAAAATATAATTTTTTGGTTAAACTGTATATTTTTAATAACATCTTAATACAACATAATTCCAAAGAATTCCAAGATTTGGGATGAGACAAACAAAATGTTAATTAATTACACTTTTTAAAAGCTATTTTTATTGCAAAATCAGTGCTATTAATAGTTGTTTAAATAAGCATATTAGTAGTAGTGTTCATAAAATCATTCAAATATAAAGTTTAGTCATGAGGCTATAGACAGTGCAAGCTCATTCACGTGCAATGTGACAGCAATAATATTATTTACTATACAATACACAAGCTGATTGGCCTCTGCTGATTATGCAGGCAATGAGATTCCTTATCCAACATTTAAATAGTCTTGTTCAGTATTCGCTGTAAGCTGGTCCTGCAGCTCCACCTCCCCAGCTCCACTTGTCTAGATCTGCTGTGGGATTTATTGACATTTACATGACATTTAGTCATTTTGCAGACACTTTATTCATAAAACTGTCTTTATACTAATGTTTCACCATTACCTTATCATCATGTTAAAGTTTTTTTTTAAATCAAAGGTGACTCGTGTCTTCACTGTGGAGCGTTTTTAATTTTATATGCAGTGTTCTGCTTATAAAATGTTTCAAAATGGTCATTTATGTGTTTTTATGTTGATTCGAACGCCGCCTACGTGGGCAGTAGGTTTGCAAGCTTGTTTTGAGGATTGCGCGCCTGCGGTCAGCATAAACCGAGTGCCATTTTTGCTTGAGTGTGAAACATACATTTCCAAAGCCAAATCAGCTTCAAATGCTTGCCACAATGTTGTGTTTTTCAGTTGGGCTGCCACAGTGTCCTCATTTTCTGTTCCATTATGACAGAGCTAGAAAACACAGCCACCCACATTCACAGGAATAACATTTACTGTTTGGCTTTTTTATGTATCGCTGAACAGAGCAGTGTCCTTAATGGAGTCATTCTGGGTAATATTGTTTGTCTGACACGCAGAGTTTCACTTCCTGGAAAGGTTTCACTGTTTTTTCATTATGAGTAAGGCCTCACAGAATGTTTTCTTAGGTGAAACTAAAGGTTAATGATATTTTTACTCTGTTTTTGAATCAATCAAACATTAAAATCACATTAGAATCCAAAAAGATATGAAGATATGGCAGTAACGTGATTTTGTATATCTCTCATTCTCTCCTAGTGGAACTTTGGGCTCTCTGCGTCTGCAGCTACGGCTCCGAGACGAGGTTGTGTTGCCATCCAGCCATTACAATCCACTCACAGAGCTACTCAGCCAGTCGGTCGGCTCTCAGCTCAACGTGAGTCTGATGCCATTTGGACTGAGCCTTATCTCAGGGAATACGCCTGTGCATTATCTCTTAAAATTCACATGGCATATTCCTCGTAACAAGATAACAAGACATAATTTGGTGTATGGATTGCGAAATGTGGCACTCGTTGTTATCTGATCTCATTTGTATGCATGTGCTGGATACTTTATTCGTGCCTGCTCGTGTTAAAGGGACAGGTCACCCAAAAACTCTCACATCATTTACTTGCATTTTCTGTTGATTGCAGGAGTAAATATATGGCGAAATTAATTTCTGTACCTTGTGCTCTAAAGTCATATGGGTTTTGAGCAACATGAGGGTGAGGAAAGTAATAGACCACGAGGACCACAGAATTTCCTTTTTTTTGGGTGTACTGTCCCTTTAAAATGTAAGCAATCTAGTAAGCATGTTTTCTTTGTAGTTAATGGTTTTATCTCACAGTGTTGCATTGTGTATATCAAGTTCGTTTTAAGCATAACCTAATTCGTTACTAAAATGACTCTTAATTGTAGGGCAACTGGCCTGATTTCATCATGCTGATTGATGAGACCACTACAGCAGAGAGCAGACAGGAAGTAGCTAATAATCTAGTAAAGCTGTTTTTGGGTCAAGGGCTTGTCAAGGAGTTCTTGGATGTTCTGTTCAAACTGGAGCTGGAAAAGACTAGTAAGCAAACAAACATGAAACACATACGTGTGAATTACCTGTTTATTTTGGTAGCACCCAAATTTAGTAATGTGCTTTCTAAATACCACGTGCACGTCTTGCTATTGATGCTATGATTTTCTTTTGTTATTCTTCAGCTGAACCCAACACACTATTCCGCAGTAATTCATTAGCATCAAAGTCTATGGAATCGTTTTTGAAGGTAAATACACAATCTACATGAATTCTGAAACCAGGGACATTTCCTAGTTTAGTGGTAAAAACATGACAAAAAATTGATATGATTTTAAAAATTATTATTTCAAATCTTTGATTTTAAAACATGTACAATGTATATATTTTTACTTGTTGTAGATCCACTATTATTATAATTAATAATTATTAAAATTTTTGTGGATCAAACTGAACATAACTGGTTCCCACACTTCAACAAAAATATACAATATACAAAATGACACTATTATAGAAAGTAGTAAGTAACAACCATACGCCAAACATATCAAAACAGTATAACAAAATGTTGACTTTGCACAAACATATACACATTAAATTTGCATTATATACACAGTAAATATGCAAACATAAAACTAAATAAATCTAACATTATCTAGTTATATTGAATATTTTTATTTTCACAAACTGTAAATAGACTTTATACAGTAATTGCAACTTTTTTAACTTTTCAAATGTAGTTTTAATATTTGGAAGTAGATCTTTATTAACCCTAATAAGGCTTATTATTTTCAACTTTCGGGAATGTTTGAAATAGGGTAAAACAGTCCCACTCCCTGTACAGGCCATGTTATATATCAAACCCATTCCAGCATAATGTCTGATTCTCATTTGCATTAACTATTCGCTTAGATAGAAAGAGACCAAATTACATTATGAGAAAATATTACAAATACACATTAATAAATCAGTGAATGTATTCATTTGGATCTCATATTAAAGTAAAAAATATTAAATCATTTTTGCTGTGTTGCACATCTTTTCCAGCTTAATCCTCCTGCTGTTTTATTATATTTTATTCCAGCAGTTTTCATAATGTGATTATATGCAATATTAAACAAAGGCACTTTTGTCTTCATTCTCTCACGGCAGGTGGCTGGGATGCAATATCTGCACAGGCTTTTGGGCCCCATAATAAACCGTATCTTTGAAGAAAAGAAATATGTAGAACTGGACCCAAGTAAAGTTGAACTGAAAGAGGCAGGGTAAGACCAAAAAAAAGAACAATTGATGACTTCTATTTAAATTTAGCCTTTTTATTTGTAAAGGTCATTTAATCTGAATTTTTTCCTGGGTCTCTTGGTGTTATAGGTGTGCAGGTTTGCATCGTCAGCAGACTGAGTCTGATATTATTCAGCAGAGCTCCAGCCTCCTGCAGTCGTACCTGTCTGAGCTTCTCACCTCCATCCTGCAGTCAGCCTCATACTGCCCCCTGCTCATCTGCCAGGTTTTCCATCAACTCTACCTCAGAGTTCAGGAGCGCTTCCCCAACCCAGAGTACCGGGTGAGTCACATTCATTTTCAAAAACGATACTTAAAAGGTTACCTGAAACAGTGTGTGTTATCATAGTGTCCTAGTGTCTACATTTCAGTTGGTTTAGTTGCCCATTTTTGTCCCAAACATTCCACAGACTTACACTGATAGCAGGCCTTACTAGAATATAATGGAGATTTATGAGTAGACTACTTTGACTGATTTGTAGTTCGTCACAGTACTATTTTAAAATTATACATTAAAGAATAGTCCACACAAACATGAATTTTCTGTCTTCATTGCTCATTCTCGTGTTGTTTGAAACCTGTAAAGTTGTGTACAGGAGTATGTGAGTGATTCTATAATTGCGGGTACATTTGGTGTCTTCACAAAAAAAAAGTTCTATTACTTTTTTTCAAATAGTTATATTTTTTTGTTATTTTAATTGATTTGTTATTGTTCTTTATGAATTACAAGATGTGCAGTCCATAGCAATATAATAATTTATTTTAAAAGTGTCTTAAATAGCTAAAATCTTGTGTCACCTCTGTTACCACAGCATATTTTTCCTTAAATTGGTGGAATTATCTCTCAAAATTGTGGAAGTTACAGGAAATGATGTCACTTTCTCTCTCTATTAAGACCTGAAGCTCTGTGCTCTCTCTGAGACAATATTTGAATCTAAAAACTTCTTACACCAAGAGTTATTTTTAAAACGTCAACTCTGTTACCACAATATCAAAAAGAAAACATTATTTATTATTTAGTTATTTAAAGGTATTTTAATCATGTTTTCATTAGTGTCATGTTTTCTTAGCATTTATGCCAGCAAGTGGGGTTTTTGAAAAAAATAAAATAAAAATGTCAATTCTGTTACACTATTGTAAGTCTACCTAGGTAACAGAGTTGACGGGGCCAGATGGGGACACCAAATGAGTCATCTATACATACTTATACATAGAATTTTTTCATCATATAAAACATGATATACACTGAAAAAGTGTAAGTTTTCACATAGAAATGTGTATTAAATTCTACAAATAATTACAGAGAAACCAAAAGTAACACACTGAATTAAAGATGTGAGCACAGTATTTCATTAAACATGGAATTATCTTGTAAGAATGTACTCCAATTATTTTTGCTTTATTAACAACGTGCAGGGCCTTACATTTTTAACACAATGCTGTTTGTTTCGCTCTATATCATCAACAAAAAAAAGCCATAGCTGATCTGTCACATGTCTCAGAACAGCTCAAAGCAGTGTTTTGTTACTGAATAAATCTGCATTTTTGAACGAATCGTTTGATTGATTCAGTGCCTGTAACGCTGGTGTGTAGGGAAGGAGATCGCAGGAGTCGCAAAATCCAATAACATAAATGTATTTTAATAACAAATCAAAAACGAGGAGATAACCACAATAATCATAGAACTGAAACACACGCAGGGTAACACATACATTGACTGACAAAAAGAAACTCAAAAGACAGGGGATTTATACACAAATACAAATGACATGAGTCAACTAATAATAACATAATGACAGGAACTACCAAATATGGGCACACAGAAAGGAATTACGAAACCAAAACAGGAAGGTATGAAAAATGAAACTAAACCAAAAATAGACTTTAAACTGAACTAAACAGACAATGAATGTTACAGTGCCTTACTCATAAAGACAGTTACATGCTTCATTTCTGAATAAACTGGCTGCTTTGAACAATCAGCTAAATTATTTAATGGCTCACTCATTAAGATTTGCCACCACATAATGGTGGTTATAGTTTAAAACTTAAAATAACCATTTATTATTCAAAATAGCATATTTAATTTATAATTGCAGAAAAATGCATGAATGCAGTGCAAAGATGGATTTTGTTGATACTCATTTCATTTGTTCATTTGATTCTGCCAGCCCTAAAATGTGTTCATATTTTTTTTTTTAATTATATAAAATAAAGAATTGACATGAAGATTGCACGTGTCTTTGGAAGTATATTTGAGCTTTTATCATGACCTGTTTGTATATGTTTCCTCAGAAGGTGAAGTTTATTGCTGTGACCAGCTTCCTATGCCTGCGCTTCATCTCACCTGCCATTATGTCTCCAAAACTATTTCACCTTCGAGAAAAGCATGCCGATGCCCGTACGAGCCGCACACTTCTGCTACTTGCCAAAGTATGATTCTTTTACATATCTACAAAGTCACATTGTCCATAATATAACACAAATCAAGCTCAGATCCTTTCAGTTAGTGAGTTTGCACTCACTTCTGCAATAACATCCACTATATAGGTCACAGTATAGTCACGGATTATGACCTCAGAACATTCATAGACCTCATTGCGGTTAACATATTCCATCTTACGTCACTGTGACTGCCTCGTGTGTTTCCTCAGGCCGTGCAGACCATTGGGAATATGGACACTCTTGCATGCTGCTCTAAAGAGCCGTGGATGGTCTGCTTGCAGCCAGCCATACAGCAAGGCATCACCCAACTCAAAGACTTCATCACTAAACTGGTCAACTGCCATGAGTCAGAGGGTGAGCTGAGCTAAATTAGTCATTAGATGAAAAATTGAGTGGAACCCAGTGCTTGGCTGGAGACTCGTTCATACCTGTCATATCTGATCAATCTTTAGATAATTACACTATTTTTGTATTTTTTTTTTATCCTTTTTTCATTTTCTTGTTGGAGCTGCATGTTTAATTGTGTAGTTCATCCAAAAATGAATGGACCCTTAAGGATGGAGCAGATAGGCAAGAGCCTAATTTTATTCACTTCTCTTGCTCTCTCTCATTTGCTTTATTTGAACAGATCTTGAGCTTCAGACACGAATGAGTTTGCAGTGTGGCACTATGGAGAAAGAAGGCTTCCTCTTCCTACACAGGACCAAGGACAAGTGCATGCCCATGACATCACCTTTTAAAAAGTACTATGTCACGCTCAGTAAAGATGCCCTGTCGTACTCACGGACACAACACTCGAAAGTGAGCAGCAATATTATTCATTATTATTATTATTTAGTTATTATATGGTTGATGTTGATAGTTGAACATTGCTCATAATGGGCATTTTTTAACTTACAAATAATGATTATTATGAGCTCCTACTATTTTAATAACTCCTACATTTTAATAACAATATTACTATTAATATTTTGATTTTGATTTATTTCTGGTTTATTTAATTGCTCCCCTTAAACTTATTTCAGTGAGGTCCAAAGGCAATATTTCTAAATATCAATAAAATAAATGTATAAATATATAAATATAAATATATCTAAATTTAATCAAATATAAGTATTAAATGTAAATATATAGTTTATTTTTCCCCCCAAATTAATCTTGTTTTTTTATTATGTGCTTTATTGTATAAGTTAGCAGTGTTTTTTAGTTATTGTTTACCTTATAAAAATAACCCAGCTGCAGTTTAATTGAAATACATGGTAATGCACAATGAAAAACACATTTTTAAAAATTACTTATCTATTTTTGTAATTAAACTCTTAAAATATACATATTTATTTTAGAAAAAATTCTATTTTTCAGCTAATATTTATATTTTAGTTTACTCCAGTTTAGCTTAATTTCAGTTACCTAAAATGTTTTAAATAGTTTATTAACAAGGAATAATAATAAACTATTTCATTATTATTTCAAAATATATCTCCTATAATGTCCCTCAAATATTCTGCATTATTTCTTCACAAGCAACAGTTTTGTTGTTCTAAATGTGTTCAAAAGTGTCTATAATCACCCATATACAGTATACAGTATGTAAGAGGAGTTGACTCCCTTCTCTGAATCTGCAGAAGAGCTCTTTTATTTCGCTGCCAAAGATCCGGGCGGTTGAGAAGGTGGAGGAGAAGTGTTTCGGCAGTGCCAACGTCATGCAGATAATCTCAAGTGAAGATTCTGCTCTGCAGGAGACCCTGTACCTCGACTGCAAAGTTAGTACTGCACTGCACTCACAAATAAATCGAGAATGTGGCTAGACAACGACTCAGAATTGTTTGTTGTTGATGAGCTCATAAGAATAGGCCCTAGAAAACCTCAGAAGGGTTATTAGATGTCATTGTTTGTCTCTGTGTGGCTGTAGAGTGTAAATGAGTTGAATCACTGGCTGTCAGCTCTGAGGAAAGCCTGCAGTCACAACACAAACACCATGAGCTGCTATCATCCTGGCATCTATAAAGCAGACAGATGGAGCTGCTGCCATCAGAAGGAGAAATCAGGTATTGCAGATATTGATAATCATATATTTTAAGGGACTGGTCAGATTGTTATGCTCACCAAAACTTATTTTATTAGATGAAACATACAAAAAAAGCAATATTAATTTTAATATATATATATATATTTTTTTTTATATATATATATATTTTTTTTTTTCATATACTTGGAGCACAAAACTAGTCTTAAGTAGCATGGATCGTATTGATCGTATTGCAGTTTCCAAAAAAATATTTGCCATCACAACTTTGCCAACATTTATAATTCTAATAATAAATCAGCATATTAGAATGATTTCTGAAGTGTCACTTTAGACTGGAGTAATGACTGATGGGAATTCAGATTTGCATCACAAAAATAAATTATATTTTAATGTATATTAAAATAGAAACCTTTTATTTTAAATGGTAAAAATATTTTACAATATTTCTTTTTTCCCCTTTATCTTTGGTCAAATAAACGCAGCATCTAAGAAACATCTTAAAAACATCTTACTGGTTCCAAACTTTTGACTTGTAGTGTAAGTTTAAACATAATAACTTTAAAGGCAATTTTCTTTGTATTTTGATTTGTTTGCACCCTCACATTCCTGATATTTAAATAGTTGGATTTCAGACTTTCAGATGCTGTCTTTATGATCCATAGTCACAGATGTCTTTATCACTTTTCATCCGTTTGTTGTAAAAGTGAAATATAAAAGTATATTTCATTAACAAAAATTAATAAGATATTTGATTATAGATCCAGGCTGTGATAAAACCAGGCATGGAGGGACTCTGCAGGAGTGGTATGACCCGCTGGACCCAGATCTGGAGGCTCAGCTCATCTACCAACATCTGCGTAGTGTCCAGCATGCCATGCGGTAATGTAGCATTAACATACAGGGCCTGTGGAGAAATTTAGGTCAGCTAAAAGGATTGACATCAAACTCATAATTTCATAACTCAACATAATTCAACTACAATTCATTTGTATACAGTTTGATGTGTTTATAATTTTTGTAATACCTCCTAATCATGTCTAAAAGTTAATAATGTCAGTAAGTCCAGGTCATCTAAAAATGAAATCTTGTACTTCTTTGCAGAGATAAATATTATAAATTGAGAGAGCAGCAAGGACTTAAGGAGGCAGATTCAGTAAGAGGTATGTTTTCAGGCCTACTTATTGTTATCGTTAACGAAAACTATTCAAACATTTTAGGTATTTGAAATTACGGAGTGGAGGAAAAAATTTGTGGTGGGTGAAAAGAATGTTTTTCAAATCTTTTGCAAAACGTTTGCGTACCCCTGGGAAACTTTGCGTTCTCTCGCCAAAACTTCTTGTGTTATTTCACTTCAAGTGTGTTCTTTTTCAAAATTATTGTATCATTTTAAAAAAGGTTATTTTGAGTGAACATTCTATTTCCATTCATGTCAAACAGTGTGTTAACAGCCCACAACACAGATACTCTGCTAAAAACCCAGCTATAGCACTTTAAACATGGGAAAAAGTCAGATTTTTATGTTAAAAAAGTATTAGAAGTATTACAATTTAAACAATTATTAAAATGTAAGCTGAATAGAAATACAGGTGCTGGTCATATAATCTTCAAAAAGTTTTTTAGTGATTTATTTCACTAATTCCAGGATCTCAGAAAATTTGAATATTGTGAAAAGGTTCAGTATTGAGGACACCTGGTGACACACTCTAATCAGCTAGTTAACTCAAAACCTTAAATGGTCTCTCAGTCTAGTTCTGTTGGCTATACATTCATGGGGAAGACTGCTGATTTGACAGTTGTCCTAAAGACGACCACTGACACTTTGCACGAGGAGGGCAAGACACAAAAGGTCATTGCAAAAGAGACTGGCTCATCACAGTGCTCTGTGTCCAAGCACATTAATAGAGAGGCGAAGGGAAGGAAAAGATGTGGTAGAAAAAAAGTGTACAAGCAATAGGGATAACCGCACCCTGGAGAGAACTGTGAAATAGAGGGCTGCATTGGGATTGGGACCCACCGGGTCCCGCGGGACCCAACGCAAATCTCGTGGGAGCAGGCGGTTTGAACTTTACCGCGGGCGGTAATGGGCGGCTAAAAAACACAGCGGGATCGGGAGGTAGCGACATGATGTATGATTTATGTGCCGTGTGATGGTGCAACGTTTTCGATA
>JAUCNO010000795.1:17770963-17795681 GCA_032353835.1 Enteromius viviparus | reverse complement strand
TTCGACTATCGGTCGACTATAGAAAGATTCGAAAATTCTGATTCGACTATGAAAATTCATAGTCGGGGACAGCCCTAATAATAACTATACCTAGTTAAATACACATGGACAAAGAACTTTACATAAATACTGTACATAAGGTTATGCAGAAGATATATTTGTACATGGAAGTGTGAAAAGAAAAAAGTACATTAAATTATTGTGGAGAAGAGAGCTTTTGAGGGGAGCAGCACACAGCGCAAAAAGGATTTGTTTGTGCAATGCTTAAGTAAACAATTATTTTGTAGTTCATAGACATGTTATCTTAATTTGTCGCAGAGAGTGTTTGGATAAGCATATAGTTGGTTACTACAGGTGGTTTGTATTAGGGGTGCACCGATCTGATTTTAGGATCAGATATCGGCCCCGATATTGAAAAAATAGCTGGATTGGGGATCGTAAAAATGAACAGATCCACAGGCCGATCAAGTTTTTTTCCTCTTTTTATTTTTATTTTATTCTTCCTTCCTCCGTCGCAGCCAGTTACTGTAAATATAGGTTGCAGCAGATCCTACGTCATTCCTTAGCAGCACATAATATGTTTATAATATTTGGTAACTTGTTTGATTACTATTGTATGTTTGACCATTACACTTTTGTTTCTACTACATTTTATTTATTGAAATTTATTTTAAGAAGTTTGATTACATTCTATTTTCGATTTGAATGCACAATTGTTCTTTAATTAAAAACAAATAAGTATTCAATACATTACATCTGTTTTGTCTTAGTTAGGAAAGTAATGTTTAGTTTAGGAAATTTGGTGCCTTTAGTTTCTTCTACATGGGGGAAGGAAGGTATAAAGTGGAAGGTATGCAGTTTATAATATTAATTAATGGTATCCGTATCTGTATCAGGACTTAAAAAGTCGGATCGGTGCATCCCCAGTTTGTATAGCCCAGTCTCCTGTGTGTAGCATATTCAGAATTGAGTGTCTACAGAACTGAATGCATTGCAGGCTAGGATATATAAATGCGCTCAAAATAACCAGTGATCTAAAATTATATTCTTTGAGACTGGTTCACTGTAACTATAGGATATTATGGTTGTGGAAATACTCCATTTTGTTAGTATATGATGATCTGTCTACTCTACTCATTCACATGCTGTTTTATGCCATCATCGATTTCAGATTAGCCTGTCTTTAATGTCATGTAAAAAGCATTTTAGTTTTGTTTTTTTTGACTGTGAATTACTAATGTGTGGCTTTCCTTGCGTTAGATTCCTCATCTTAGGTAATAGATGCTGTCCAATAGCTGTCTGCTTCACTATACACTTGATTGGCTGTGGGTCAAATTGCTTTCCGTTTAGTATAGAGCAGTCCTAAAGCTTTTTAGGCAGTCAATATTCTTAATCAGATGGGATTGCTTCTCCATAAACCATTCAGCCATTGATCTCAGCTATCTGCTTGACTGTGCGCTTCAATCCTGACTGACATCTGATTGGTTTGTTTAGTGAGGAAACCCACTTAGACAAAGACACACCAGTTTCTATAGATTCTGCTCTTTTTTATGATTTTTAATGTTTATTGCATGAACATGATTCATCTTTTTTTTTTTTTTTGAACACAAATTGCAATGGTCTCTCTGGGACTAATTTACTGCATTTTTGTTGAGCTGAGGGACAAGTCGAAGTTATTGACTCTGGATGCAGTCGATAGAACTCCAGTTAAATTGAATCTACTATATACTATATGAGGTTAACTCATATCTCAAATCCTCCCAGATGTCCCTGTATAACTGTGCACATTTTTGGAATGCTGTATCATACGACATATCGTTTTTGTATGTAATTTCGACATGCGCATATATGTTTAGTGGTACTCCGGTTTTGTATTTAACTGAACTGCATTAGAAAGATGTCAGTTCCCTGTTGTTTTCCTCTAAAACTGGTGTCTTATTACCATGACTATGCTCATGAAGGACCTCTCAAAGTCACTGCTTTTCCATTGTTTGCTCTCCCAAGACTTCGACATGCACATGCGTGAAAATGATGTTCAAATATCAGCAAAATATGAGCCACAGACCAGGACTCAACAGATCATTGTGACAATGGCATGTAACACTTTCACCTCGTAGATCCTCAGGCTAAATCCACTCACCAGATTCTTCCACACATGATCAAAATCATTTTAAAGCTTTATGCTTATGTAGATCACAATATAAAATAAATGATTTGTGGCTATTTCTGTTTAATCACAACTTTAAATATAAATGCAAGATGGAATTAGTTATATCACCCAGACTTTTTGCAAAAAACAGGATATAGTATTTGAAAAACATTAGTCAATGACCTACTGATTGTCAAATTTACATTTGTTGAAAACGTACCATGTGGCCTAGTGAGAAAAAAAGATGGTACAGCCTAGGATACATAATGATGTCAATGTAGTATGTCTGGATTGTTTTCAAACACATCTATTCATACTTTATACAAATACTTTTAGAAGTATGTTTATCAAATGTAGTGCGTACTCTGGCAGTATGTGATTTTGGGTACAGTTACAGGGTTTCCGCGGTGCATTAAAGAGCATTGAAAGTAATTAAATTGGTTTTGTGAAAATTAAGGCCTTATTAATGGCATTATAAAGCATTAAATTGTTTTATACAGGCATTAAAACTTTAGATAGTGTTGAAGAAACAAATAAGACCAATTTATCTTGAATATAGCCTGTATAAATAATACCCTTAATTTTCCATATTATTTTAGCCTCTAAGAGTTCAAAGTTTTGAACAGAATTTTTTCTGTTCAGACTTGATGATATTTAAAATTTTGAAATCTGCAAATAAATGCTGACATTTATAAGCTGTCTCCTGATCCATTTCTAAATATGTTCAGCAGAGGAATATATGTTCATTGTTGCCTCATTGTAAATGCCTCCTGAAAAAATGCATTTTAATACACACGCATTCATATGCTTGTTAGTTATTATTTGCATATGGCATTAAAAATGTTAGAAATGGCATTAATAAGGGCATTAAAACCCTGCTGAAACCCTGAGTTACTTAAAAAGATCTTAAATCAGAGTAGAATGTTTTAAATTGATAAAATTTTAAATGCACTGCAAAACGCAAAAATACCTTCCACTGTATTTTTGTCTTGATGTCCAATAAAGATATCAAAGCATCCTTAAATATGTTCTTGAAATCTTGTTTTCTTAGTAATTCTTCAAAATTCAGAGTTTATAGAAAACTTTTTTTTCTGAGCCATAATCATAAACCCATTATCTTTTTGCTCTGAAAAAAAATCTCATTATTTAGAGAATATATACTGAGATCTTCTGTTCTCTTTAGTATTTCAAGTTTGATTTATTTGGCCTTAAATAGGTGTTTACGATCACAAATTGAGCTTCATAAAATGTGCAGTAAGATGACAGTAAATGAGAAGAGATTTTTATATGTCACAAGAAAAACTATCTATGCGTTTACGAAGTTGCAATATCATCTACATCCCTTCCTAGAGTAGTTAGATATTGAAAGTCTTCAAAATATTGTCCTTTTTGGACAATGGGTGATTTCTTTCTTTTTCTTTTTTTCAGTTATACTTTGTTAGTTGTAGGGGTTCTTCACTCTATTGAGCAGACATCTGAAGGTGCCTCGCTCAGCCAAAGAAACTGGAAGGTGGATCGAGTCTCAGCCACGTTGAGGCTTATGCCGAGCGATTGTGGAACTGCAGTGTAGTGAGTGAGAGATATTGTGAGCAGAGACTTTCTGAGTCAGCTTTCTCCACTCCTCACCGCTCACCTGTGCTGCGCTTGTGTATTCTGCTGATTTTATAGTTCTTCTTACACTTAGAAGGGCTGTTAGACCATACTCCAAATATTCCAAAACCATATTCTTTCGTTCTTAAGTGACTTGGAAGGTTTTGTCAAACGTGTGTTTGACATGTTTTTACCATCATAAATTGCTGCTGTTTTGGTTTGGGACACCAACCATTTCGCTGTGGAAAAAAAAACAGCAGTGAGATGGCATGATAAAGTAAATATTGCACATCTGGAACGTTCCCTCGGGAATGTTTGTATTATCACCTTATCCACACTGGAGCGTACTGTGGCTCATCTGCCACGTCTGTTACACACACACACAGACTATCTCACTGGAGGGAGGAAGTGATGCTTCTGTCTGAATATATTCTTTTCCGGACGGTCTCATTTTTAATGCCAAACCACAGATGTCTCTGGAGCAGAATGTCTCGCAGTGCTCAGAACACCACCTGAGGAACTACACTGCAAAATGCTTTCTAAGACAAGATTTTTTCTCTTGTTTCCAGCCAAAATATCTAAAAATTCTGAAATCAAGAAGGATTTTCTAGACAAGAAACAATTACTGTCTTGTTTTTAGAAGAAACAAGCTAAAATTAAGTAACGTTTTGCTTAGAACAAGCTTAATAATCTGCCAATGGGGTAAGCAAAATATTCTTATTTCAAACAGAAAACAAGACTATTTTGCTTGTTTCAAGCTTAATTTTAGCTTGTTTTTTCTGAAAACAAGACAGTTATTGTTTCTTGTCTAGCAAGTCCTTCTTGATTTGAGAATTTTTAGATAATTTATCTGGAAACAAGACAAAAAATCTTGTCTTAGAACATTTTTTTGCAGTTTAGTGAAGTCATTAACGGCTCTACTTCAGTTTCAAACTTTTGTTGAGGCCATATGATCTGTGTATTTTATCAGAATGGTGAGGTCCCACAAACTAACAGCAAGAAAAATAAATACATTTTGCCTGTGACATGACTAAATTCAGAATTGTAAGGCTCTCATGTAAGCAGGGATTGAAATTGTACTTGTTCAGATATAATACACTTTAAAGAACATACTTGAGTGTGAACTGAATGAAATGTTTTTGAACACTTTGAATTACATGTTATTTACAGTTCATGTAAAAAAATGTTATGGTTTTAATTTATAATAAATATCATTAGCCAAACTGTAGAGTTTTTTTTTACCCACTGAAGCAGGACTTAATACATCCTCATTTCTAATTTTATAATACGTTCTATTGTCTTTGAAATATGGTTAAAGTATGGTCAGTATTATTATTATTTGCAAATACAGTTTTTAAATATACTTTTTATATTTGAAGTACTCTACAAGTGCACATTCAATATAATTAGGCACGCTTCTTTTTTCATAAAGGGTTTACAGAGCTAGGTTTTTAATTATTAGTACACAATGTTGTCCAGCTGGTTCACACTGCAGCTTAGGGCCAAGAACCTCCCACTTAGACAGGATGAGAGTGTATAACAAGCATATAAAGCAAACAACTACCATTTACAGTATTTATTATTTTTTTGCATGTCATTTAGGGGCTGATACATCTGACTTCAGTCATAATATAGTGGCAGTGTTGGACAGAAAAGGTCAAATGATGGACAGCATAATGTTCTCTACAAGTTGCACAAACAGCGTCATAAAAATGTCGGAAATTTTTTTAGAACTATCGTTTCCAGATGGACCGATTAAAAATGAGTCTTCATTTGTTCGTAGAGGCCAGCCAATCAAATTGAAACTGCAGAATTTCATTCAACATTTGCAATTCTTGTCTGCAATATGCATCAGGCGGTCAGTGAACAGACGTGGGCGGTATGTGGGGCGTGCTGTTGTCTGAGCTGAAACTAGGATTTGAGACCAGGAAACTGACAGTAGCCGCAAATAAGCAGTTTGGTTTTCATTCCATTTGAGTAGAGTTAAACAAAAAACATGAATGTGGACACAACTGAAGGCCATGCATGTAAGCATGTGTTTATGCATTTATGATCCACTGTTTACATATCTCCTCCATCACACTCTCTAGTAATGGCTAAACCTCAGACCCTCACAAAAAGCTCTGTGTATATGTCTTTGGCTGGGAAATATGATTGTAGTTGTATGTACTTTTGTTTCAAAGCAATTCAAAGCAGACATGCTTTTGATCCCTAACCAAGAGGGTATGTCTTCAATTATTTTGTTTGGTGTTTTTTTTTTTTCTCTTGCTATTTCTCCAGTTATTGCAGTCACTAGATAATGGCTCTCGGATGTGGAATTGAGCCAAAGGATGAAAAAGTTTCCTGCTGTTTTGCTGTGTCATATGACTAAGAATTGATAAAGACCCATTTTATGTAAGGCTGGTTGATAAGAAACATTAAAAAGATGTCTTTGTAGAAACGTGCCTCAAGGTTTTGTACTAGGCCTATTTGAATTCTTCTATTTTACGTCATAATGTGAAGTTACATCCTACACAAATGTGAAATTGTAAAGTTTATTCAAAATGAATCACTTACAGACACTTAGATCAGCAATGATAACTGCATTTGATGCATTCAAATGATCATAATGTTTTGAGAGCGTTTATTTGCTGTGTTTGGACCGCATATTATTTGCTATTTTAGGATCAGTTGCACTTGAGAGATTTCAAGATTTTCAGTCATTGTGTAGTGCATGAATAGTTTATCAATGCATATACTGCAATATTAATCCAATTTAATTTACTCATACTGCAATATTCATTTTTAGTCTTTCCGCTGTCAATCTTTATTTAACAACATCCATTATTTAACAAGTTTTTTTTGTTTGTTTGTTTCTAAACAGAACAAAGAAATATTAAATGGGTATATGTCACAAAAACTGCTAGTAAATTTCCCAGTCATGGCATAAAAAAATTATTATAAGGAGAAAGTTCAGACTGACTTTGAAACCTTATCACCTTGAGAGTATTATTCAGTTTATGTTTCTTCATATATAATGCATAATTTATCAGTAAAGCTATGAAAGTGACCTTCTTGGAAACATTTCTTACAGCAATACTCATCTCTTTTTTTTGTGGTCATTGTGACGGGGTGTGTAGGAAAGAGGCAGATTTTTACAGTACTATAAAAGCGAGCTGCTGAAGCCCAACGTATGATATACAGTTTCTAAAGGGCGCAGTATGCTTTCTTACGTTTAGTTGGGCCATCACTAATGAATAGCCTGTGACCTCCTTTTTTCCCCAGTGCTGGGTTGATGAATCTAGGCCAGTTCAACCAGCACAACAGTCATACCCAGTTACTTTTCAAAACCAGCTGGCAGAGTTTACTACACCGTACTGCACTGCTGACATTCAGTGGGACCAACTCTCTCTATTTACCTAGACGTTAGACTTTTTAGACGGACATTTAGTAAATAGTGTTAGACCAAAATGTAGACATTTTAAGAGCATCAACATGAGTTAAAGCCAACTCATATATATACACCATTTTCTGTTTTTAAACTTCACAAATACTTAATTATATCTGGTATATAGATGGTATCTAATATCATTTATAAGAGTACATTGACTGATTAATGCAGATGTTTTTTCTTTTTAAGTTGAGTATTTCAGTTTTGTAATACAGCCCATGTTACCACTATGTACCACTGAACCTTCTCTGCTCTCTCCTCAGGTTGGTGGCACTAAAACAGGAGTAGTGCGTTATGTGGGAGAGACCGACTTTGCCAAGGGCGAGTGGTGTGGAGTTGAGCTGGATGAGCCGTTAGGGAAAAATGATGGAGCTGTAGCTGGAACCAGGTGCATCATTAGTCTTCTGCTAACATGCCTGTCTTTAGCAACACTCTCAACGGCCTTCAGCCTTCAGTCTCAATGTTTCTTGCCTTTTTCAAATAGGTTTAAAGACTGTTTAGAACTAGTATCAGTATGTTAATATATGGCAGTTGTAGTGTGACCTACAACATGGAATCAAACGGACCCATTTTATTTTTTTTCAATACGTTATAGTCCTATTTAGCAGTTTAATAGTTTATGTTATCCCTGAGGCAAAACAAAAGGTCTTTTTTCAACATCTAATAACTTGATCGAAACCTGCTTAATGGTCACTGTTTCCAATCCAAACAATTCCTGACAGACAAACTTCTACCCTGCATAATTTGTGAGAGGAAATTCTGTCACATTACTGAAGTAAAATGGATTGCAAATGCAGTTTTGTGTTGACTTTTACTTTAGTAAAGTACAGGCCAAGTCATTTGGACATGTGATCATTCACATGCTGAGCCAAGGTTAAACCTCTGCTGTCTTGTCAATGAAAAATGGGGACAGTGGAGTTCCAAACAGGAATAAACAGCCTCATAGATACTCGTTAATTGTTGACATTTGGCCCAAGGCCGGATTTAGTAGATTATGTAGTTTGTTTTTGTAATGATCGCTTGACATCAGCCTGGACATTTGCCTGTGTTCGGTTCAGATAAAAAAAAGTAACATTTACTAATAGAGAACAACAGTGAGTACAACAGACCTTACATATCTATTATTATATAATGTTAAAATTGAAAATCACTTTATTAGATTGTATTATTTTAATTTAGAGTTTAAAATGCAATGTGTCGCTTTCGTGCTGCTCAAGAAACATTTCTTATCATTATCTCGTTTGAAAATAGTTGTTCAGAGTTCCTCCCTCACTTCCTTTTTCTCTCTCTAGATATTTCCAGTGCCCGCCCAAATTTGGCCTCTTTGCTCCAATCCACAAAGTGATTCGCATTGGCTTCCCATCGACCAGTCCAGCTAAAGCTAAGAAGAGCAAGCGCATGGCGATGGGTGTGTCGTCTCTGGCTCACAGCCCCTCCAGCTCCTCCATCAGCTCTGTCAGCTCTGTGGCCTCCAGTGTGGGGGGGCGACCCAGTCGCACTGGCCTGGTAAGGGATGGTACAATGCCAAAGAGGAAGTGCCAATGCAAACCATGTCTTATGTTGGCATTGTGCAGCATTGCTTCCTGATGTGACTTTTAAAAGACACATATTATACCCCTTATAACAAGATGAATATAAGTTTTAGGTGTCCCCAGAATGTGTCTCTAAAAAATTCAGCTCAAAATACCCCACAGATAAGTTGTTACAGCATTTTGAAAATGCACATTTATAGCAAAAAGATTTTTGTGCATGTCTGCTGCAAATGCACCTCCTTCCTCTTTCCTTTACAGCTCGTATTTCAGTTACACTGCTAAAAATCACCTGTTTGCTTTTGATTATCATGTCCACCTCGTTGCGTTTTTAAAGCCATATGAGTTCAAAGTTTTGATGTATGGTTTTCTGAGTGCACACATTGGAATCAAGTGCTTCCACTCCACATGTGACTCGGGTTATCTTTCATGTCTTATTGCGCTTACAAGTTTGTGTTATGTCGAAATGAAAATTTTGTCATTAATCATACCCCCATGTTGTTCCAAACCCGTAAAAACTTTGTTCGTCTCTGCAAACACAATTGAAAGTATTTTGGATGAAAACCAGAAGGCTTGTGAATGCAAACAGTGTTAAGGTCCAGAAAAGTTTGAAAAACATCGTCAGAGCACTCCATCTGCTATCAGTGGTTCAACCGTAATGTTATGAAACTATGAGAATACTTTCTGTACACACAAAAAATAACACATTTATTCAACTTCATCTCATCTGGTTCAGTGTAGCACCATTTTGGACAATATACGCTGGACGCATTACATAATAAGCTTCCCTTCCTACATGGGGTGCAAAATCTGAGTGGCTCTTTTGTCACAAGCTTGGCAAGAAATGCTTACCAAGACAGAATTTCTGGATTGTCCTTTTTGTGTGTTTTGGGTTGGTAGATGCACTGGAACCCGATTACAGCACTTGGAAAAAGTCCGATTTTTCATGATATGTCACCTTCAAAATGAACATTCTGTCATTAATTACTCACCCTCATGTCATTTTAAGACCTCCGTTCATCTTTGGAACACAAATGAAGATATTTTGATACATTTTTTGAGCTCTCTGACCCTCCCATGAACAGCAATGCTACTACAAGACTCTGAAATGTAGCAAGGACATCTACAGTATGTGGCATCGGGGGTCAATCGTAATTTTAAGAATGCAAAGAGAAAAAAAACCTTTGTCTCCTCTGCGTCACCCTAGCATGATTGTAGAAAGTATCACATGCGTACCTACTCGTAAAAATTAAAGTTGAACCGCTGATGTCAAATGAATTATTTTAACAACGATCGTAATCGTGGTAATTACATTGCTGCTTATGGGAGGGTCAGAGAACTCTCCGATTCCACCAAAAATATCTTAATTTGTGCTCTGAAGATAAACAATGGTCTCTGGTTTTAGAATGACAGGAGGGTGAGTAATTAATGACATCATTTTTGTTTGAACTATTCCTTGAAAGGTGTCAGTATGTGTTTTATCACTTCCTCGCTTTAAATGCTTGATAAGAGCCATTTTAATAAATCATCATAAACCCAAAAGTTTTCTTTAATTTCGCTCGGTGAGTTTTTTTCCTTTCTTCCTGGCAGCTGACAGAGACGTCCTCACGGTACGCACGGAAGATCTCTGGGACCACTGCTCTGCAGGAAGCCCTGAAGGAGAAACAACAGCACATAGAGCAGCTTCTGGCTGAGAGAGACCTGGAGCGGGCCGAGGTCGCCAAGGCAACCAGCCATATCTGCGAGGTAGAAAAAGAGCTGACGGCACTGAAGACCCGACATCTGCAGGTGTGACTCACACATACAAACACAGCACTTATATGTGCATTTCATTTACTTCATTTAATCACAAATATAAACTAACGTAATCTCTCCATTTAACACTGCATTCAAATAAAGAACAATGACCTTTTCTTATATCTCTTTCAGTATGCAACAGAGGCAGAGAGCAACCTACAGCAAGCACGTGCTCTGCTGGCAAGCACACAGAAAGACAAAATGGAACTGGCCAATCAGCTTGAGGAAGAGAAAAGGTACAGTTTTGCTTGTACAGTGTAGCCTTACATATATCATATGTATAGTCTCCTAACATTTGCTGTTGTTCAGTTTAGTCGTTGTCTTGGTTTTTGAGTTAAAGATGCACTAAATAAATATTTTTTATTTGAAAGTTTTAAAATAAATAAGGTGCTTACTGAAGAGCAGGGGAGAGTTGGGACACTTCTTAAATTATCCTCTAGATGTGGAGTAATAACAGGCATTTAAGGATGTAGGGATGTTTTACACTATAAAATTAGAAGGCATATTCATCAGGAGCTCTCAGTGGAGGACCTCAACTTCCAAGGGGGCTACATTCAAATTCAAATGAATATATAATTAATTCTTATATAAATAATAATAACTTCATTAACATGCATAAAATAAATAAACACATTTCTGTTTTCTCATCCAGTGACATAATTTGGATCAATAAGAATAGCTATACCATGTTTAAAATAAATTGCCAAAATTATTATTCAGTGATTAGAAAATAAAAAAACTCTAATCTAAAGATGGCTATAAATTATTTGCATGATTTTATAATTTATTAATTTACCTGCCATGTAGAAATTTTTATTTGATGTGTTGTAGAACAAAAATGCTCACATTCTCTTCATCACAGCTAGCTGTATATACAGCAGATATATAACTGTGTATCCTTTTTTAGATTAATAGAGACATCTACTGACACAACTTAACCTACTCTTGAAATATATGGCTATATCATGGTTTTTTTTTTATGGTTTTTCTAGTGTGCCGTGAGAGATCATCAGGTGTGCCGTGGGAAATTACTCAATTTTACCTAATTGGTCTAAAAAAATTTTTTAAAACTAATAATTCTGGCACACAAAGCTATTTTGACATTGCTCCCATTTTCCACGACATACCTGTGTGAGCCGAGCTTCTCAACCCTGACTGCTATAAAAACTAGCTGTTGAGGAAGAGCTTAGTATGTGTATTTTTTTCAATTCCTGCCAGGATATCAGCTCTGTGTTCATCCAAACAGGCCCAGGTTTCACACTTGAGTAGGTAGAGATATAAAAGTTCAAAAAAAGACTGTTTTCATTGTGTTCATTTGATTCCTATTCAAGACACTTTGATAAGAATGACTGTAAATTGCTAATTGTAATATTTATCTGAAAGAAAAAGAAATATGAAGAATCATAAAATACTTTTTCTTTGTGTTTATTTGATTCCTGTTCAAGACACTTCGATAAGAATGGCTGTATATTGTTAATCTAGGCTACAGAGTTAAATTGTTTTTACAGTTTCGATTGTTGGTGTTCCTTGTGATTTTTTTTTTTCAATTAAAAATGTACCTTGGCTACACTGGGCTATATCACAGCCATGAATGACAAATACACCTGGAATTAGTGTATTTCTACAATTATATTAGGTATTTAAACGCTTGTTTTGTGTGATCGCTGCATTCATGCCAATAGGTGTCAGTATAAAGTTTAAATCTGCTGTCTATCCTATCATCCAAAGAAATGAACAAAAAAGTAAATGAGGAATTCCCTGACACCTGGTGGTCTTTATGTGTTATGACAGGAAGGTGGAAGATCTTCAGTTCAGAGTTGAGGAAGAGTCCATTACCAAAGGAGACCTGGAGGTATCTGCCTTTTTTTTAACTAACATGCTATATTTTTACAGCTTTATTGGGAGGTGGTTTGTACTTTTTCAAATTTGAGAGTTTCTGATGCCATCACTGACTCATAGAATTTGTTCATTTAAAAAGTCTTTCCGAACATCTTCAGTCCACAACCACTTAAAAATTTGTCATTTGCAAAAAAAGAATTCAACATAATGGCTGTTCTGACTAAGATCTGTTTAAATGTATGTAAATGTATCAAATGTGTCTCGGTTTATCCAGCTCTATACTGTCATGCCGAATGTTAAATCATACTCTGTCTTGCCTTTAAACGTCTTCACACTTTGGTATTATGACTGGTGAATAGCTAAGACCGGTTAATCTTTTTCTGTGCTACCTATGTATGTCTACTTTTCTCTTTCTCCTGTGTCTTTCCATTTCCCCCCTCTCTTTCTCTCTGTAGACTCAGACCAAACTGGAGCATGCCCGTATTCGGCAGCTCGAGCAGTGTCTGTATTTGGAAAAGTCCAAAGCAGAGCGGCTTCAGAAAGAGTTAGAGGAAAAGATGGTAAACAATGCAGGGAGATGAAACCCCAGCTTGTAGCCATCTCTCCCATTGCCATGATTCCTTCACTTTGTTTATAGCCCTTGTCTGTGGATTGCCACTGCTTGTGTGCTTGACTGACCAGGCTTGGGATCTCCATCATTTGACATGTTTGTAACTAGTGCAACTGATCAGATATGTTTAATGCCACTCATTTTTTTAAACAAAGCTAGTTTATCAGAAAAGATCAGATATTTCAGGCTCGTTTTAATTGCACCCCCTTTTTTGCGGTAATGCTTCAGTGTTGATTTAATTAGAATTTAGTCCAGCTCTGATCGGAATATGCATTGCTGTGAAACCCAAAAGTCATGAGTGTTGGAGATCTTTGCCTGTCTCTCTGGGGCAGCATTGTTGCTGATAGCCCGGAACTGCTTTCACCTTTAATTTGCAAAATATTTCTTCATGTCTGTCTTCTCTTGTTCACTAAGCATCTGCCTGAGACCCTCAGGTGAAGTTGAGGAGTTATCTTCTCCACAGTGATCTCATTTCCTCATATTAGCCTTCATATTGTGTTTTAGATGCTGAAGTACAGCCTCCAACCTTTAAAAGAGTTGTGACGTAAACCCCCTCTGACACATCTACGTTGTATTTGTAGCCCATATCTTTTTATCATTAGAGGTAGCTGCTAAAAAATGAAAATTCTAACATTAAATACTGACCAACGCATCGTTCCAAACCCACAAGACCTTCGATTATCTTTGGAACACAAGTCAAGATATTTTTGATGAAATTCGAGAGCGTTCTGTTCCCTCCATAAACAGCAACACGACTGACACGTTCAAGGCTCAGAAAAGTAGCAAGTACATCGTTTAAACAATCCATGTGACATCAGTGGTTCAACCTTAATTTTATGAAGCTACAAGAATAATTTTTGTGTGCATAGGAAATAATAAATAACACATAATTTTTTTTCCTTCCATGTCAGTCGAATGTCATGAACGCGCATTGAAGACCGTCATGGAAGAGAACTAATTGTTGAATAAAGACTTAATTTTTGTTTTCTTTGAAACACTAGCAATTACTTAGCCTAATGACTATCCAGAAATCCATAGTACTACCATAATGACCACCTCAGACTCCCTAAAAACACCCTAGTGTCCACCCAGAACACCATAAATACAACAACAAACAACCATCAAAACTATCTTGCAACACACTAGCTTCTAACCAGAAATCCCTATCAAGCAATGTCTAGTGAGCACCCAGAAAACCCAAGCATACGATGTCCACCAAGACCCTAGCAGCTGTTTTGACCATTCCTAAGTGACCATCCAATACATCCAAGATTGCATTAATGCCCTAATGACACCTCTAAATACCTAGCAATCTATCAACCACTCACATCACGCTAGCTAAAACATCCTTAACACCTTAGTTACTGACTAACAATGCCTTTGCGTACAACAAGCCATCACTCTAGTAACAAACATGAACAAGCACCGAGCATTGTCCTATCAACACTCTGCCAACCACCACCAATCAGGCCCATTTACCCCTGGCATTAATGGTTTTAATCGATCCAATCACAAGTGGACAAGGAAATACAGTTTTGAACTTGTCCACTTTTGACCACTTTCAGAGGTACTTGAAAGCTCCTCTAAAGCCTGCCTACTTGATTATTTAACAATGTGGGACGTGATGTTGAAACGCGCTAGCCAGACAGGATAGAAACTTTGTTCCCTGAAATCAAAAGTTTGGTACAAAGGTGAAAAATTCCCAATGTTGTCTTATCAGTCTTGATTCAAACACTCATCCACTGCTTTCGGTGTAGTTTGGCAACCATCAAATGAATGCTGCTGCTCTCTGGAAGGGTTTTCCGTGGTTTCCGTTTGCAATATTAGCTTATTTTGCAATATTAGGGCAGAAAAACATTAATAAGCCCATACATACACGTGCCCATTGGCCCTCCCTTTAAATCAATCTGGTAAGTGGTTGAAAGTGGACAGAAGAGACCAAAATGAAAACAACAGGTGTAACCAGAACTGTGTCTCCATGATCAACTTGTGTTCCGATCGACCAAAACGCATCTTAAAGAATTAGTTAATTCCAGAACAAACAGCTCCTGATAGATTACTCACCCCAATGTCATCCAAGATTTTCATGCCTTCGAAGAAATTAAGGTTTTTGAGGAAAACATTTAAAGATTTTTCTTCATATTGTAGACTTGAACTGAGACCTTTCCTGAAAAACTTACTTTCTTATCGACTAAAGAAAGAAGGACATGAGCATGTTGGATGATACGGAGGTGAATAATTTCAGGACTTTTTTTGTGGAAGTGAACTAATCCTTGATCAGGCATAAACAGGACCACAGATTTACTTGAGTACATTTAAAAGTTTAGATTTGGCTGTCATTGTAAATAATGAAGGCAGCACAGTTCAGGCACTCTAATCAACAGGATTTCACATTTATCAACAGGTCAGAGGCAGGCTCCAGCCATCACCCATCAGGCTGGAGAGCAAGAGTGTCAAGGTGATATAAAGGCAGTAACATGCCGTGTGGTTTTCAGAGTGATCTTCTACTTTAAACATGAATATTATATTTAGATGTGTGCTCTTTTCACTTCTCTCTTGTGGTTTGAGACTGCATCAGTGAACTCTTGTAGTAGCATCTGATTTCTGATAACCTCTTTTCTTTGAACTATCAGATTTTTCAGATGACTCCACGATGACTAACATTAATTTCTGGTTGCTTTGTGAAATCAAAAACATCTTTGAAAATGTTTTCCTTTAAACATAGTTTGACTCCTAGTAGTGATTGCCTGTGTTCCTTCGGACTGTACCGTTCCATCTCATATTTGCCTGGCTGCTTTTAGATGGACAGACTGAGAAAGGCTTGCTTGGGCTTGAATTCAACAGGAATGCTGGTGTACTTTCATAGGATGCACTATAGCCGCTTTTTTGCACATGCAAGAGCAATTTTTCAAGAAATGGCCATTCACTAAAATGTTTGCTGGGCAAGCAAATGCTTTGTTTGCTTCTTATGATGGTTAATATGAGATGGCTTATCCGGTTGCTAGTTCTAGTGGGCAACTCTCCAAGATATGTCATACAGATTATCAACAATTAAAATTAAATAAATGTTTAAAATATTTATTTGGGGGATGCACAATGTATAAACTTATTTATATAATAATATATTATAATATATTAATAATTTTACAGACAGACATTATGATGTCTGTGTTTTTTTTTTTTTTAATGTGCTAGAACTTTTTTAAATTGTAGAATGGATTATTATTATTATTTTTATAAATGGTTGTTTTTCCTAATGTACTGTACAATCTACAATAAAGAAAAAATAATATAATGTTTGAATGATTCTGATATATCAAATATAATTTAATAATAATAATTCAGTAGTCTGCTGTAACGCAAAAAATGTCATTACTATAATGCAAAAATAATAGAATTGTAATGAGTTTTTAAAATTGTGCAATAAATTAAAGCGAAAACATTTTAAATGTAAAATATTACAAAAATAATTCAGTAATTAAAAAGAAGTATGTTTGTAAAATTAATAATAATTTTATTATTGTCATAGAAGTGTTTTCCATTTTAATTGAAATATTACTTTCAATCAATGAATTACCTATTGTGTGTGTGTATAACATAATAGTCCAAAAAAGGGTGTTTTCTTCATTTCTAAGGACCTTTAGGACATATTTAAACCCCTAGTTTAGTTGCATGTTTCGCTATTTTCACCACATTTAATAATGAGCTTATTCCACTAGATGTCCAGTAGTTTCCTCTATTTCAGACCTCTAATTAAAATTAAAGACTGAGTTCAAAGGTCTTGTTGAAGAAATGACTAAATCCTTTGAGGGTTGCCCCCTGAGCAGACCGGAGTTTTTGGCACATAAAAGATGGAAGATGCAGGATTTCTGACCCTCTTTCTGTCCCCTAGCAAACTACAGTTGAGGAGAAAAGTCGTGTTATGCAACTGGAGGAAGAATTGTCATTACGCAAGGCTGAGGTCGAGGAGCTCCAGGCTCGGCTTCAGAGAGGTTCCTTTGGTCCAGGCACAGACGCTGGAGACAGTGGACCAGGGATAACCTCAGAGACTCTGGTTTTGCGCGAACAGCTTCTCTCTGCAGGCCGCGAACGGCGCGAAGAGAGCAGCCAGTTGCGAGAGAGGTACGAAGCATCCTTGAGCAGCAGCCAGAAGGAAGTTGAACGCCTTAAAGCCACAACAGAACGTCAGGGTCAAGAGATCTCCGACCTGAAGCAAAGACTTCAGCAGGCTACTCGTGAAAACATGGAGATGATGGACAGCTGGAAAGCCAAACTGGACGCTTTGGTTGGAGACCATCAACGTGCTTTAGAAGAGCTGAAAGCCTCGCTAACAGGAGATCGTGGGGCCAGTGACAACAACGTTGGAGAGGGTGAAGGAACCACCCCTGAGATGAGAGCAGCTCTGGAAAGCCTAAAAATGGAGCAGCAGCTGGAGTTAGAGAACCTGAAAGCCAAACATGAGATCGATGTTGCCGTAATGGCCAAAGAGCGTGAAGATCTACGCGCTCGACTTCAGGAATTGCGGGATCAGCTAAAAGAGAATGAGGAGAACTGGAAGGTCCAGGTGGAAGCCAAGAGCAACCAGTATTCTGTGGGATTCAGAGAGGTCTCTGAGAAGCTTCAGAAGGCGGAGTTGAGGATCAGCGAGTTCGATAAGTCCCATGAAGAGCATGAAAAGGCCACCCAGCTTCATAAAGAGCAGTTAGAGCTGGCTGAGAAGAAGATGGTAGATTATGAGGCCCTGCAGAAGGCTGAAGCTCAGAGTCGAGCAGAGATCCTCTCACTGCAAGAGAAGCTGAGAGTCAGTGAGAACCGACTGCAAGCTGTTGAGGCGGATCACACCACACGGGATGTTAATGTTAGTAACCTCTGGGACGAAAAATGATTTTAGTTATTTATTTACAAATGTGCTGAATTTGAGTTAATGTTACCCTGGTTAATGCACGCATGGCTAAAAATGTAATTTAATAGTATATATTTAGAAGCAGTCTGGAAGAATTCTCATAGGATGAATAAGAATCAAGATCTTACTGGATAGACTAAAATAGGTTTATTTATCCAGAAGGATCTTATTTTATTCTTAGATTATGTGATCCCATTGAAATCATATGGTTTTAGCTCCAAATTCTAATATTCTAGTATTTTCTGCCCATCCAGATGATCGAAAATAATGACAACTCTGAAGAGAAGATGAAATTAAAACAGAATATGGAAGGTACGTGTACAAATACAGACAATGAAAAATGTTTGCTTCTGTAATTTGACTTCTATGGTTCAAACATTTAGAGTTTTTTAAAAATGTTTTTGAAAGAAGCCTCCTATTTCAGAAACAAAACAAACAGATTTCCCGAACATTAGTTATTTGTAGTTTTGTAGTTTGTAGAGTTTTAACTAACATAATATGATAATTCATTTAAAAAAGAAATGTGTTTCTTTTATTGTCACAACAGAACAGAGGAGCATCAAAATATATTAAAGTTCTGATAAATAAAATTTATAAAAATACAAACTTCAAATATCAAACGTAAAGTCCTTTGAACAAAAACAATAAACCAAATCAAAGTTACCAGTTTTAAAAGACTTTGTAAGCTTCATAAATATAACTTTGAATAGGACTGGAGACAAATTCTATTAAGTTCTGACAAATAAAAACAACAGCAAAATATAAATTGCTTACAGTATATGAGATAGTGTACTGAATCAGTCAATCCTCAATAGCTCTGGTCCAGCAGAGGCAGTTTAAAGAATAGTTATTTGTAGTTGAGTATTCACTAAAATGTTATTGTCACAATGGAACAGAGGAATATTAAAATATATTAATGTTCTGATAAATAAAATGTATAAAAATAGAAATTAAACAAAGTTACCAGTAAGGGTGTTTCGTCCATGTTTATTTTATTTTTGAAATATTTATTTATCGGCCATTATAAATGCAGATACCGAAAGTTTGGAAAATGCCAAATATCGGCTGATAATATCTGCCTGCCGATATATCGGTTGGGCTCTAATTAACACTATATTACAATATATACTATATTGTCTAATATTATTACAACGTAACATAAACGTTTTTATGTCACTTTTGAATAGTAGTAAATGAGTTGACGGCAGTTTCAGGTATTAGTGTTTTATTTAGTTTGTTTTGATCTAAATTTAGCAAGTAATTACACAGTAGTTGTCAGACATTTCAGGATGTAAAAGCTCTCTATACCTGTTTATAACTTTTCTATTAGAAACTCTGGAGAAACTCACAAAGAGGGAAAAAGAAGTATCCACTCTAACAACTCAAGTAGATGCCCTGAAAACCCACATATCTGGTAATTAACATTTTTAAAGTGTTACATTTATGTCATTCTCATTAGGTTTTTTTGTGAAACAAGAGATGAGATCTAGTGCTAGTGCTATTTTATTCATCTTCTAACAATAAACACAACTACATCTTGTGTGTAGCCTTGGAGGAAAAGGTTTGTTTGGGAGAAAAGGCAGCAGATGGACTCTTTAAGGAAAAGACGCGCTTGGAGGCGGAGCTGGAGTCCATGACCAAGAAATCCCATGATGCATCAGGCCAGCTTGTGATTATTAGCCAGGAGCTTCTGAAAAAAGAAAGGTAAAGAGCATAACATTGTGATTTATTAGAGGTGTGAGTAAGCTTTTAAGCACTCAAGATGATAATGACAGCATATGGTCCATGTGGAAATAATTGTTAAAGCACATTTCAAGATATGCTTTAATCATCTTGCTTACACCAGTAGATTTAAATATAGTGTGTACTCGAGCCTCTACTTAATCTTGTCGTGGAGAACCATCAACTGGATTGCTTCCCAACACACTAGGATAAATGGTTAGTCATGTACCATTGCTGATTGGAATCTACTGAAGAGCAATTTGAGTAAATGAAGACAATTACACTGATTAAAACTGGCCGAAACGACATTTAGCCTATTCAATCAATGCTACACACTGACGGTTAATATCCTGTCAGGGGTTTGGCCTCTGCCCTTAAAGGGATAGTCAACCTAAAAATAAAAATCTTCTCATAATTTGCTCACCCTCAAGTTTTTCCATACTGTACCTGTATGAATTCCTTTGCTCTGTGGAACACAAAAGAAATCATAGTCAATTTTTGGTTCCCATTCACTTCCATATATATAAACAGCTCTGTAAATAAGAGACCACTGCAATTTACTCCTAAATCAGTTTCTATCAGAGTATGACAAGCTTTTCATGCCAGCCTTTAAATTTCTACACAAACAGACATCATTCTGTTTATTAATGTACTTATTTGGTGAGCACCTGAATTAAATTGTATTTAATGGGAAAAGTATAAAAAGCACTGCTGTAATCAACACTATCCTCTTGCAGGGGGACCAGTTGGATGGCAAAAGATGCTAGAAAAATGCAAAAGTAATTAGGAATGTAAAGATAAACACTAAATATGTCAGGAACGGATTCAGAATCCAATAGCGGGTAAAGGAAATATCAGTTTATTAGTGATCTTGAAGCAGCAGAAAGAATGAACAGACGAAAAAAAAATCAGAGAGGCAGAAATAATCAAAAGCCTTTCAGTTCAGAATAGAAGTCAAAAATCTTGATGCAACAAAAATACAGACAAAAGATCGGTGAGGCAGCAATTAATAGCAAAAGTCTTTAAGTCCAGAGCGGGAAATCCCCCGCGCCAGCCAAACCCACAGCAGTAAATGACAGCTGCTGAATCCAGAACAGCGAGCTCAGTGCACACAGGGAGAGCCCAGCCAGGACAGCGAGGGAAAGCTGCGGCTGAATACAGGAGGAAGAGGCGCCGCGAGCGTGCAGAGAGGTAGCGTGCGAATCTGCCAGAGAGAATGAGCGTCCATGCAGCCGGGAGCCGGAAGAAACAGCTAAGGGATTCAGACAAGTAAAACAAAACAAAAACTGAACAGCTAGATAAATAAATAAACAAAGCTTGCTCGCTTCAGCGCGTTTGTCTCTTTAAAGTGCAGGACAAGACAGGGAACAGCTTTCTCACATAGAGTATGGACCGACACTAGACAGCAAAACACAAGTGTATTGGTGAGATTAGCAGTTTTAAGAATAAAACCCAAAAGAAACAGGTTTTTCTGCAGTGGTATCTGGTTTTGATTAGGTCAACTGCAATCCAGAAGTTACCCTAATGTATAAATTTTTTATATTCATGTAAGTATTTCGTCTTTTTCTGTGTGTATGTCAGGAGCCTGAATGAGCTTCGTGTGTTACTGCTGGAGTCTCCGCGTCACTGTGCTGGAGTGGACCGGGACCTCAGCCGTGAAGTCCACAGAGCCGAGTGGAGGGTGAAGGAGCAGAAACTACAGGATGACATCAAAACTCTGCGAGAGAAACTTTTGCTGCTGGTGAGATACATTAACAGAAACCTACAATGCTGTTTCCTTACACACATCTCATGTCATTGTTGACACATTTACATTTGCTAATTAGCAAATCTGTCATGAAATGATCATGGTCACGCTGAAATGAAACGATAGGTCTTTGTGTAGATTTTTCTTCTTATTCTAACATGAAAGGTCTTTAATGCTGTGTTTTGGGTCATTATGCTGTGCTCTGTCAAATAAACTAAAACAGTAAGCACTATATGGCTTAATCAGCTTGGGATGCTGTGCTCTCCGCACCTCAGAACAGGCCTGGTTACAGTGAATAAATTCAGCCTACTCATTTATTGCATGTGCTGTGAGTTTAGTGCATGTTTAGGAACGCACCACGGCAGATGATTTCAGACTTTGGCTAGAATTGCAGTGAGATGTGTTTTTGGAAGCATGTTTTCACTGAAGCTGGAGTTTTCTTTCCTGCCTCTACTGCCGTTTCGGTCAAAATAAAAGAAACCTATAATGAAAGTGCAGAATTAATTGCTGACAGGTAGTGGTTTAAATGCTGTAGAAATGTAAGATATCTCTTTCAAGTGTAGTTTTACAATATTTGACTATTGCTGTCATAAGAATAATTAATATAAAGTTGTTATTATTATTAAATTCTTATTTGTTTGCCTTCCTAAAACACCAGTATGAATATAATTTAGACTGAGACAGTATATCACAAATTAAAATAGGGTTGATTCCCTTTAAAGTTCAGATACAAGTCGATTCATTCAGACTTTTTTTAAACTTATGTTTTCTTGGTTAAGAACATGGGTTGGAGCTCTTAATTTTGAACTCTCAAAGTACATTACAATAATTTAGCTGTAAATTCTTCATTTATCTTTTATTTTAAATATTGTAATAAATATAAAATTGTGGACTTATTGTGATATTATCATATAGTAAGATCTAACATCACTTATTGAGGAAACTCACTTTGTGGTAAATAAAGCAAAGCACAGAAGTTCAAAAAACATCATGTTGGGTTTATTTAACTTATTTTATTAATTAATTGCTTTATTTTTAATTATCTTATTTAAATAAAAAAGATGCATTTTTATGTACATCTCAAAATAACATCAAAAGTTTATTTTAATACACAATTTTTAACTGCGACTGATATACTGTGCATCCCTTTTAATGTACAATTTCCTTGTATCAGGGTCGGGAGAGGTCATCTCCAGACCATCGTCGATACTCAATGATGGACCCGTCTGCTTCAGACACAGAGGTGACCCGTCTGCGTCAAAGGCTGCTGAGCACAGAAGATGCCCTGAGGAACGCTCTGGAACACAACCAACATGTGGACCAGCTAGTGCAGGCCATGCGCACCCGACCGGACAAGAACCAGGTAAACGACAGACGGTTCAACCTGCTTCCTTCACTGGACGCACTAACACCGTCCAGCAGTGTCACAAATATTGAAATGCTTTCTTTGTGTTCACAGGCACATGCTAGTGCAAATTCTGCTAATGGAATCCATCAAGAAGACACTTCCTTCACGCAAGAGGTTAATAGATCTTTGCTCGAAAAGGATTTAGAATCCTAATGTTTCTGCATCATGCTAAACTCTTGTTTCTCTGTCTAGGAAGAACACTGATGAGGGCTAAAACGGTTCTTAGATGTTTAGGGAAGAATGGAGGTGTATTGGGAAAGAAGAAGCCAATTTGATGCCTAGATCTTTGGACTAATGCTTCACTGGACATCTTATTTTCTGTTTACAGTTAACACCAAAACAATGACTTTTACAGAAACCACAAATCGAAGAATCTCGAAAACGATCGGAGATGCTATAAGTGGAAGTGGTTTTAAGGTCAGTGGTACAACACGGACAGACTGACACACCGACCCTGTAGACTACCTCCGAGATGGACAACGATGTCTGACTTAACAAACGAGAGAATGTTGGTCAGGATACTTGAATCCTCGGAAAATCCAATACCCTGCTATACTCTCAGTGGGCTGTAACCGTTTGCAGTTTAGAAAACATTTTTGGCCTGGATTTATACCGTTTAATTTATTTGCCATCTATGCTTTTTAAAAAGGGTATATTCAAAGAGATGAACTGGCCAATTAAGGTTTGAAGTCTGGTCACTAGATACTGTAGCAAACAAGTAAATAAACCAGACAGGCTCCCTTATTCCATTCCTGCTCATTTTTGTGTTGATTTTCTTCATGAGTTTTAAGGTATGAATTATACAGTATTTCACAACCATGTTCAACAGAATTAGCAAGTTAAGGTGCACCGTAAAGCTTCAAGAACCAGTATTGCAGATTCTGTTCATTTTAGTGCATACTTTTGTAGTATTATAAAATATTAGCAGGCAATGCCAACTGCTGTCCTGTAGTTTATTTAAAAGATCAATCAACCAACAGCTTTTGTTTCATTTGGAATCATTTCATTCTTTTCATTCAGACTGGAGAATCATTTCTTCACACTCTTAAGAGGAGGTACTACATGCCATTTTTAGTTGAATTGAAACGTTTTGACTCCTTGAATTGCAAAAATGCATTTTGCCCAAATTATATAGCTAGATTTGATTTTGTAGATCTATACAAAAGTACAAAAACCTTGTTAATCTACACGCACCTTTTGTACATTAATACAATAAACGGTTTTATTTTTGGTTCATATGCAAGCATTTTGATAAATGGAAAGGATCAACTGTAGTACCTCCTTTTAAAAGATCAAGAAAAGTGTTTAGCATTGTCTCTGATCAGATTTCTCTGTAACAAATCTAATGTTAAAACAGAAACAGTACAAAACTGCAATCTGCTCAGTGGTATTCCAGAATTGATTCTCTCCTTTGGAAAAACAATGTGGATGAAATGCTGTGCAATTAGGTCATGTTTGTTCATTAGGCAACTTTATACTGATGCGATTGTCATTACAACCTAGAAAGCATTTTCTTTTTCACAAAGAATAGGGAAAATGATAGGGCTGGCCCCAAGTTTTGCAGTTGAAATTGCTTTAGATTGCAGTTGGATTCGATAAAAATGCCTTTTATCTGTTGGGAAACAGTTCTCTCACTACTTGCTGTAATGGTTCCCAAGAATCAGTAATTAAACATTAACAAAAGAAAGTTTTTGCGTTTTTTGTAACAAATGGTTTCCTCACATTTGAAGGGTTTGTATATAAGCACTTTCCAATTGATCACTACGTACTATATATGAAAATCTGTCATTCTCAAGAAATGTTGCCATTTGAACCTGAAAATGTCATGCTTTTATGTAACATTTGATTTGAAAAGGTTACGGTCATGTTTTCCACCATATTGGGATGTACTGATATTCAGTTAAGCAGTCAGTAATATGACACACTGGATGCGTGGCGTAAGCGTCTCAGCTGCGTGGCGTGTCCGTTTTTATTTCGGCTCCCATGTTAACAGG